>SZWC01002321.1:38058-88296 GCA_023375785.1 Penium margaritaceum | reverse complement strand
CTGCTGCAAGGTCTTGGACCCCTAGGAGGAATCCCCATTTTCGAGGGGATTGACTTCCCCCTTTGGAGATGGCAGTTTGAGCTGGCGATGAAAGTGCGCGGCTTCATCAAGCTACTGAAGGGAGAGGAGCAGGTTCCCGCGGAAGGCACATCTGAGCATGACGCATGGATGGATCGAAATGATATTGTCATGTCATTCCTCAGCAACGCGATAGCCAAGAAGTATGTTCCCATCATCGCCGGGTACATGCTGGCTTCCGAAGCTTACGACAAGCTCAAGCGCGTGCACCAATCCACCTCCCTTGCAAACAGACTATTCATCCTGCAACGGCTGATAAGCATGCGTGTGAATGGGGGTGAATCAATCCCCGATTTCCTACGGGAGTTTGAAGGACTCCTTGCCGAGGCTCGCTATATGAACGGGGACCTTGACGAGAATATGCAAGCCATGATCCTCCTCATGGCGCTACCGGCGAGCTGGAGCCCAATGATCACCGTCATGGGCGGCACAAGGAGGACGACCTGACGTACACGGCAGTGTCTGAGTACGTGCGAAACAAGGCCATGCGCCGTAGCGGAAGTGAGGCTAACTTCTCAGCCTATGCCGCACGCTACGGTGGCCGCGGGAGCAAAGGGTCAGCCTCTGGTCAGAAAGGCGGCAGCGGAAGCGTTGGTGGCGGAGGCAGCAATGGCGGCAAGGCTCCCAAGCAACAAGGTGACTGCCGCAACTGCGGCAAACCTGGGCACAGGGCAAGAGAGTGCAGGTCTCTAAAGAAGGAAGACGGCAGAAGCGGTGGGAACAAAGGCAACAAAAAGGGTGGCAAAGCAGCCACCAACATGATGGCACACAGCACGCCTCTAGCAAAAGGTCATCACGGTCCTCTATGCCAACAAAGATCTCGTGGCACAGGTTCCACGGGTCGACGGACTCTACATATTGCAGACAACGGCATCAAAGACCTCGGAAGACGAGAGTCATGCAGGAGCAGCAGAGGCACTGGTCTCGGCACCAACATAGGAGAGCACACCAACGAGAACTGAAAAAAACATCCTCTGCCGCAAAGGGCGAAGACGCTGATATGTGGTACAGACGCTTTGGGCACATTGCAAACAGCACCCTCCAAGTCATCCAGCAACAACAGCTGGTCCGTGGCATGGATGGTTGCAAGAAGGATGCGGTTGGGTGTGGCAGCCTGTATGAACCTTGCCTCCAAGGCAAGACCAAACGAACGCGCTTTGAGCGCAATGGTCGCCGCGCAGAATCAGCCCTTTACCTGATTCACACCGACGTGTGCATAACCTTTCGCACGGCGTCAAACGGTGGTAGCAAGTGTTTTCTGTCCTTCATAGACGACCACAGTCGCAAGGTGTGGATCTTCTTCCTCAAAGCAAAGGTCAGAGAAAAGTTGCAGGAGTTTGTCGCCATGGTGGAGCGGCAGACCAGAAAGAAAGTCAAAGCGATACAAAGCGACAACGGCGGAGAGTACGAGGCATGCAAGGGCTGGTTACGTGAACATGGGATCAACCACCAGCCTACAAAGCCTTACACGCCGCAGAGCAATGGTGTTGCCGAACGGATGAATCAGACAATCCTCGGCATGGTGCGTAGTATGCTCTTCGATGCAAAGCTTCCACCGCGGTTCTGGGAAGAAGCGGTAAGAACGGCATGCTATCTCGTCAACCTGACTCCTGCGGCTGCTCTGGGCAGGCGCAGAAAGAAGAAGGGCAAGCAACAGATGACGTCACAAGACGTTTGGTCAGGGACGAAGCCGGACGCATCACACCTGAAAGCATTTGGCTGCACGGCATGGGCAAAGGTCCAGGCGGGTGACGGTGCCGGCAAGCTGGATTCAAGAGCACAAAAGTGCATTATGGTGGGCTATGAGACGGTCCACAAGACATATCGCTTGTGGGACCTGGCAGGAAGAAGACTCATCAGCAGCTGGGGTGTAACCTTTGACGAGAGGAAACCAGGCAAGGAAGAGATGCTTGATCCCACAGAAGCTCCAAAACAGGGAGAGTGGTTGGTGGTGCTAGAGTCAAGAGATCAAGCTCCTGAAAACTGGCAAGTTGTGCCAGTGCACCAGGCCATGAAGAAGAGTGGTGTGCCAGGGTGAGCAGCTGCGCAGGCTGGCGTAGCGGCGAGCTCCGACAGAGAGTCGAAGACGCCCGAGGCCTCTGAGACCAGCTCGGATGCCAGTGGCTCTTCAAAAGAGGAAACGTTAACTCCAGGGCAGCCAACACCAGAGGAGCAACAGCATGGCAAACATCCACCAGCAATGCAACGTCGTAGCACACGACAAAGAAAACAAACTCCAAAGTACGACGCTCACACTGGAAGATGGACTGGACTGAGCTAGTCCTGTTTGGCTCAGGGAGAGCCGCTCACTATGGCTGAGGCGCGGGCAAGGCCCAATCCGGCCAAGTGGAAGGAGGCGGTGGACAGCGAGCTCGCGTCCATCGAAGAGAATGGCACATGGGTGCTGGTAGACAGACCCGCTAATGCTCACGTGGTGGGCTCAAAGTGGGTGCTCAGGTTGAAGCAGAAACAAGATGATAATATCGACAAGTACAAGGCAAGGAACGTGGCGAAAGGGTTCTCACAGCGCGCAGGGTCTGAGTACGATGAGACCTTCGCACCAATCGTCACGTTTGCCTCTATCAGGTCCCTCCTTGCTGTCGCTGCCGCCGAAGACCTTGAGATCCACCAGATGGATGTGAAGATAGCCTTCCTTTATGGGAAACTTCACAAGGAGGTACTAATGGAGGTACCGGAAGGTGTCAAAAGACCCGAGGGTAAGGTGTGCAAGCTAGTGAAGGCGTTGCACGGGCTGAAACAGGTCCCACGGATCTGGTACAAGGTGATGGACAGCTTCATGGCTCAGATCTCCTTCGCACATTGCAAGAATGACTCTAGCGTCTATGTGCGGGAGGACGAACGTGGCTTGCTACTTGTGGCGTTGTACGTGGATGATCTTATCATTTGTTATTCCTCGCAAGAGGCCCTCACGGACCCGAAGAAAAATCTGGCCAGCAGATTTAAGATGAAGGATATGGGACCTCTCGAGTACTACCTCGGGATTGCTGTTCACCGCAACTGCAAAGTAGGCACCATCGAGCTCAACCAAACCAAGTACATCATGGACATCTTGAAGCGCTACAACATGGAGTATTGCAAGCCCGTCAGCACCCCCATGCCCTCCGACCGCAAGCTCTCCTCCTCCATGTAACCAAGCACCATGCTTATGTAGTGGGTCAAGTGATCAGGTTTGTGGCCAACCCTGGGCCAGAACATTGGCAAGTCGTGAAACAGATTTTTCGCTACCTCAAAAAGACTCGGCACGTCGGACTTCGGTTTGGAGGTCTAGAAGGATCAGACTTGCTCCGGCTGACATGCTACACTGACACGGACTAGGGAGGACGGAATGATGATAGGAAGTTCACCTCAGGGTTTGTCTGTCTTCTCAACGGTGGTGCGGTCTCGTGGGCAAGCATGAAGCAGGACTTCGTCTCGCTTTCTACTGTTGGGCGGAGTATATTGCACTCTCCGAAGTGTGCAAGGAAACACAGTGGCTTCACAGTTTGCTTGATGAGATCAAGGCACCACAAGAGGAGGCAACGGTCATCCGCATCGACAGCCAAAGTGACATGGCTATGGCAGAGGACAACATGATCTCCCGGCGTACAAAGCACATTGATATTCGGTACCACTACTCACGTGACCTTATCGCCAAGGGTGTCGTTGAACTGGAGCATGTCGCAACCAAGAAAATTCTTGCAAACTTCTTGACAAAGCCGCTGGACAGCAACTTGCATGTTGCAGGTGCTCGAGGAGTCGGCATGGTGGATGCAAGAGATGAGAAATAAAGACCAAGAAAACTGATATGCACAAACACAACCTAGAGCTACAGGTTCATGCCGAAGAAAACTACCACAGTAGGTAGCCTACGGTGCAAGGGAGAGATTCTTGTTCTTCTATGCCCCATAGCCACTACTATGGGTTGACGGACAGGTTCAGCATGCACTGCTCCCTTGGAGTAAGTCCCCCAAACCTTGTTCGTGGTGCAAGTCCAAGCGAGGCACCAGAAGTGTAGCGCAACGGATAGCATGTTGGACTTAGGGACAACAGGTCCTGCGATCGAGCCTTGATGTGCGCAAGAGGTTTTTTTACCTTCTAGCACAGGGGAAGTTTCTTAGACATTTCTCCATGTATGAGGAGAGTGCGACACTTGGCGGTCAGTAGATGCGCCGATTGGCGGACTGATGAGGTGGTGTGGAGTGACCACCCCAAAAGTATCACTACCCACACACCTTAGAAGCCAGGCCTAGGACTATATGTACCAGGCTCATTCCTCATTCTAATTACACAATCTGGCCTTAGATGCTCCTCATAAAGTTGTCCAACTAAGGAACAGTATAAAGAAGACACTGGTTGGTCTAAGCCCCAGGAGTTAGTCTTTGACTAGCACCTCGCGCGAAAGTGACCAAGTGTTAAGTGGATACAGTTGCTAGCAAGTGATTGCCTAGGAACTGCTCAGTGTGGAACCGTGATCCTGAGGGTGATATCTTCTCCTAGCTGAAATGCTAGGAGCGGATGACAGGTGCTATTATATCGGCCCTGTTTTCTAGTCCGTTTGCCTCAGGCCGGTTGACAGCGTCAGAATGAGGATCATGGTATGCATGTTGATGTCGATTTTGTAGCTCATCTGGATCACTTGTTGCAACAATCCTTCAAACTACATCAAAAGTACGAAATCAACTCTCCCTCACCTACTCTCATTCCAATCACCTTTTCAATGATGGAGAGACGATTAGCGAGAGCCATTTAATGGTATACACGTGCAAGCTTTTCATACGCCTTTGATGCATGTATGATGCCGTGGAGATGGGCATGCCGTGGCTTGTGCACAGGTGTCACAATGATGGCCACCGCCATCTCGTTTTTGGTACTCCATGCGTTATATCCAAGGTCATCTTTGGATGGTTCAACCTCTTCTCCAAGGAACATCTTCAAGTAGCCGCGAATTTTCATGACAAGCTCAAACTTCCATTTCCGCAAGGGAAATTCAATCCATGTGAACTCCATCATGCCACCATTGATTTGCTAAAGACTGAGCGTAGTATGTGGCGTCATACCACTTTTCTTCTTCTCTGCTTCTGTGCTTTGTTGAGGCTGATGTAGGTTGATGTAGGGTGTTATCTACTACCGGTTTAGAAGGTCCACATCTAGTATTTATCCCATAGCCGTTGATCACTAGCAAACACGAAAAATTGCACTAGCAAATCATGGTCATGCCTCCAAGGGCAAAGCTTATCCGAGTTAGGAGACATCGGTCGTACCTCAAAGGGCATAACTTATCATTGGCCCTTGTTCGCTAAGTACCAACACTCGCCGTTGGAGCTGATGGAGCAGATGGAGCAGATGGAGCAGATGGAGCTGATGGAGCTATTGCGTGCTTTAATACAGAGAGGGCGAGAGTGTTGGGAAAAGAGCCATCCTACTCAATTTCAAGTCCACAGAAGCAAGTTCCAGGAAACTACCAGATGCCTGCTTCGATTGTTAATTCGACTTCCTCGTTTGAAAGATCAGGTATTACATTCTCCATGGTCCAAGATTCATGCCGATCCAACAGTCGGATTGAGAGATATGAATTGTCAAAGTTTCAGGGATCATGGACCGCCAGTGTTTGGCGGACCATGGACAATGACTCCATGCCTTGAGAAAAGAAAAAGGCAAGAGGTCTACGGTCAAGACCTGATGGGAGAAATATCCCAAAAGGTCCTAGATTCTTGGATAGCATTGTCAGAGTGTACTGACTAGGAAAAAGGTACCTCCCCTTGTTTTTCTAGGTGAGGTAAGATCCTTGTGTGCCAGCCATGGACACATGGCAATTCTCCATTGGATTGTGGGTTATGTGACCACTAGGAGTGTTCCATGAGAGCATTTTCTAGCTCTGTAGGTTGCACGCCTCGTACTTACCATTGTTGTCCGTGCACAATGCCTTGAGTTTTTTGCTTGTCTGCCGCTCTACCATTGTGACAAACTCCTGCAGCTTCTCCTTGACCTCTCCCTTTGTCTTGAGGAAGTAGATCCACATCTTGCGTTTGTGGTCATCGATGAAGGTCAAGAAATACTTGCTGCCGCTGTTTAAAGGGGTGCGGAATAATCTGCACGCATTGGAGTGAATCAGGTCCAAGATTGTTGCCGTATATTCCCCATTACGCCTAAAGGGCTTTCTCTTTGCCTTGCCTTGGTAGCAAGGCTCACACAACTTTTTGCACTTTCCCTCATCCTTGGCCTTGCATCCCTCCATCCCATGAACCACTTCGTGCTGCTGCATAGCTTGTAGTGTGCTGTCGGCCACATGGCCAAACTGCCTGTGCCACGGCTCAGCATGTCTCGGTGGAGCTGGCCGCCATGGTGACGGCTTGTGGTGCAACATCAGGCTTTGGAGACTTGGGCTCTTCAACCACCGCGTATCCCTCATTTTTCCTTTCAAGGATTTTGGTCTGTAGCACGTATAACCCATCAACTCTTGGGACTTGTACGACAAGCCTCTCCGTAGGATAGGAGATCTTGATGTCCTTGTTCTTTACAATCACAGCCTCCTCCTCCGTGAAGACGACCGTCATGTCGTGGGCTGTAATTTTGGACATTGACAAGAGGTTTGGCGCAAAAGACGGCATGTAGATGACATTCTCTACCTTCAAGTCCTTTTCAGCATTAAACACATTGATTCTGATCAGCTTATCGCCCTCGCCTTGCGCATGGACAAAGTTGCCATTTGCACACCTGAAGCGATGTTCAGTGTCCCTAATAGAGATGAACCCATCCTTCTCCCTTGAAGAGTTGGGGTTCGTGCCAGAGGCGAGCCTAACGGCTCCACGCTTGAGCACTGCCTCTTTCTTGGTTGCAAGCAAGCTCTGAGTCATCATGTTTGTCAACTCCTTATTACCCTTTCCTTTGTCCTCATATCTACCACCATGACCTCTGTATTCTTCCTTGGGAGCCCTGCACTCACGTGTCCAATGCCTAGGCTTGCCACAGTTATGGCACTTACCAATACGCTTTGTGTTGACCCAATATGCTTCTTGTTCATAGCTCATTTTTGGACAGGCACAAGACGGACTAGGCATGCAGTGTTCCCTTGGAGTAAGTCCCATAGGTCTGGTCCAGATAAACAGGGCATGCACTGCTCATTTGGAGCAAGTCCCCTTGGTCTTATCTGGATAGTATAGCCAACAAAGACTACTTAGGACAACTCCTTGTGGCTGACACGTTCCAGAGTTAGTCTCTGGAGCAAGAGGTCACTAGGTCAAATCCCAGCCTGATGACTAATTTCCTTTGTGAACAAAAGGGGGACCGGAAGGTTGTAAGAGATATTTTAGAATATTCCAATGTTCTTTCTAGTGGCTGGCGCCACTCGGCGGTTAAAAGGAGCATCATGTAAGCAAGGGGGATGGCACAATCCAGATTGCTTCCAAAGTAGCTCCTCCAAGGAGCCACTGCGCACCTAGGCTATAGGCTGACTCTAGGACTATGAATCCGTCAGTTGCCTCTCATTGAGTACAGTTCTAACCTTTGAGACTCCTCACAGAGTTTTCCACTAGAGGCAGATACTACAGAAGCATTGGTTGGTCTAAACCCCAGAAGCTAAGTTACCTCCTTGCGCGAAATTGACGAGGTGTAAAGGACACAGTACAAGGAAGTGATTCATATGAACTGCTCAGTGTGGAACCTTGGCTCTGAGGGTCATATCACCTCTTGGTTGCAATACCAAGAGCGGTCGGCGGGAACCATTGTGTTGTAACCCGTTTTCTAGTCTGTCGCCTCATGCAGGTAGACAAAGGGTTATGGGCCCACACTAACTAGTTGTAAGGCATGCTTCTACGAACTCTCTTGCCCTCTCTATCTTCCAGTGCGCATCAGCTTCATCAACTCCATCAGCTCTATCTACTCCATCTGCTACATCAGCTCCAACAGCGGGTGAAGCACTTGGAGGCACGACCACTAGCAAACAGAGAAGAACGTACACTAGCAAACCCAGGGTCGTGCCTCCAAGTCCTTATCCTAGTTAGGGCCCAAGGGTCGTATCTCCAAGGGTAGAGCTTATCCTTGGCCCTTGTTCGCTAGGTGCCTTCACGCGCTGTTGGAGCTGATGTAGCAGATGGAGCAGATGGAGCAGATGGACCTGATGGAGCTGATGCGCACTGCAAGATAGAGAGGACAAGAGAGTTTGCAGAAACGTGCCTTACAACTAGTCAGTGTGAGCCAATAACCCTTTGTCCACGTGCCTGAGGCGACGGTCTAAAAAATGAGTTCCAAAACAATGGTTCCCGCCGACCGCTGTTGGTATTGCAACCAAGAGATGAGACCACCCTCAGAGCCAAGGTTCCCCACTGAGCAGGTCATATGAATCACTTCCTTGTACTGTATCCTTAGTACCTGGTCACTTTTGCGCGAGGAGCTAACATAACTCCTGGGGCTTAGACCAAAAAATGCTTCTTTAGTGTCTGCCTTTGGTGGAACCCTTTTGTGAGGATTCATAAAGGTAATTATTGTACTCAATGACAGGCAATTGACAGGTTCTTATAGTCCTAGAGCCAGCCTCTAGCCTAGGCGCGCAGTGGCTTCTTGGAGGAGCCACTTTGGGAGCAATCTGGATTATGTCATCCCCCTTGCTTACATGGCGCTCCTTGTGACCGCCAAGTGGCGCCATCCACCAAGAAGGACCTTGGAATATTCTAAGGTGTCTCTTAGAACCTTCCTCATGCCCTTTTGGTCACAAAAAAGATTAGTCACTGGGCTGGGATTTGACCCACTGACCTCTCGCTCCAGAGACTAACTCTAGAACGTCTAAGCCACAAGGAGTTGTCCTAGGTAGTCTTTGCTGGCTATGGTATCCAGTTTAGACCAATGGGACTTGCTCCAAAAGAGCAGTGCATGCCTTGTTTATCTGGACCAGACTTAGGGGACTTACTCCAAAGGAGCACTGCATGCCTAGTCCGTCATGTGCGTGTCAAAATTTTAGCGATGGAAAAGGAGCATATCAGGTCAACAGTGGCCACTAGGAGTGTACCATAAGAGCATCCTATATGTCTCTATGTCATGTTTGACTAGACAACCTGATTGCTAGGCTGGTTTCCTCTCTTGTATGAGGTTGTGGACTCTAGTGTGTAAGCTTTAGCCTATATGGCTAATTGATGTAGCTTGTGAGAGGGCTGAGTTGCCCAAGCTCTAGCTCTATGTAAACTCTATCAGTTTAAGTGATCCAATAACCATTATTCAGCACAATTGATGCCCTTTCAGTCACACGTGTTTGCTGCTCCAAGGCTCCCTCTTTCCTCCAGATCCAACACCCAGCTTGCAGAGGGCCAGAAGTTCATATCCTATCTGCACTTCTATGTGCTTCATCATCAGCTTCCCTCATTATCTTCTGTCAGGCGGGATATTTCTTTCTTGTGTTCATGTATCCTCTACAGATTGGAATACAAGAAAGCGAATGTTGGAAAACCCCTAACTGCCTTGTACCCCTTTTATAAATCTGACCAAACGAGCAAAAACTCATCATTATCTCCGTACTCTCTAAGTTTTAGCTCCACTAAACGATCGGATGTTGAGCAAAGGATAAAAAGAAAAGAATCAGATAGAGTATGCCAAAACTTACCAAAAAAAGGAAGAGTGACATACTCTTGGCCGAGGAAACTGGCATAACAAAAGACGGAGAGCTGGACGAGAGGTCTCTATTTCCTCTCTTCATTTTTCTGTCCATCCTCCATGACGTGGCATGGTATGGCTGTGGGAAGGCCTCTTTAGATGTCCCACTAGTCCATCCATCTATGATCCTAACTACTCTACTCTACTTGACCTACAATTATGGGTACATGAATTAAACACATGTGACGTGATTTGGAAAAGTTAACAAAATAATTCTCTATACAATGATCAATAGTCCAAGCACCAACTCCTTTTCATCTCTCATGCTGGTGTGCCGGTTGCAGAGCAATGGAGACAGATGTTGAGGAGGAATTGGTATGAAAAGTTTCTCAGGGAGTAGATCAATGGTGGATGATCATGGTGAGAATGATTGGCTGAGTACTGTTGTCGTTCAATAAAGAGTTTAGGCACAATATCTTCTTGTATCGATGAGTCTCGAAGGCACTCAGCATCCGCCAACCTTGGTTGCTTGAGACCGGTGTCTTGTGCGTCTGTGATGACCAAAGAATAGACACCGGAGTACCAAAGACTTTGAGGCTCAATGAAGCACCTCGATACTTTTTATTTCCTATATTTTAGACAAGTACAAATAGCTAGAAACATAAACATATTGTTGGAATTGGTAAGAGATAAGTCGTGTATTAGTGCATAGTGTGTAACCTCTTTGTAAACATACAGTGTGTGAAAGTAGTTATCAGTATCTGTTTTATGTATAAATGGGTCTTAAGTGTACATGGAAAGAAGTATATGACGCTCATAGCAATTCAAAGATCCTAGAAGAAAATCTAACCGCTACAATATCGGATATTCATAAGCGCTTCTGAATTGCCTCAAACCCTTGTACTAGAGACATAATACAAAAAAGAGGAGCATGTCATCCACATAGACAATGATCTTAAGGAACTCATGTTTCTGTTACCAACGATAGATGTTGTAGATTCTCGTTATGATTGAACCTCGTATACTACAATGCGGCATCTAGCTTTTGGTTCCAAAAATGTGATGGTTCATTAAGGCCATGTACTGACTTTTGTAGCTTGCAAACCAGGTACGCCCGGCCATCCATGACAAATTCCTATGTCTACTTTGTATGGACATCCTTTAATTCATCATTCAAGACTACTGTCTTGACATCCATGTAGTGATTTTTAAAGTGTTCAACTACTGGATATGAGAAGAACATGCTCAAAGAGGAAAACTTTGTAAGAATGGCAAATATTTTAGTGTAGTCCATTCTGTCTTGCTGCAAGTAGTCCTTGGCAATCTACCTTGTATTGTACTTCTCAATGTTTCCATTTGCTCCTTGCTTCTTCTTGAACCCCCACTTATAGTTAATTTACTTGCGTCTAGGTGGACGCTCAGAACGCTCCCATACACCGTTGTCCATTTGTCATTGTATCTTCTCTTACATAACTTGCATCACATTTGTTATATCTGGTGAAGCTATAGTCTCATTGTACAATATTGGCTCGTTTGAATCTGCTACAACTGCAACATTCATCAATTTGGTTTCTGTTGAGCATAAAAAAATGACCGTCCTCACCAAGGTTGTATCGCATCCTGAAAGGGTACCTACGACCGGGTGCTAGAGCATTGATAGGTAACCAGACAATACTATTGGTATGACTACTACAGGTGGTGGTTCTATAGCTCCTTCCCCTAGCTTTTGTCAATGGGACCGTTGTCTTTACTGCAACGGATATGGGAGATAGAATGGTTCTACCATTGTCATAATAAAGGAAGGGTCTAGAGAGATAGAGTTAATAAAATGTTCTATTCTTATTGCTCTATCAGTTGTTAGTTTTTTTCCTCTTTGTCAATGATATTGGTACTCAAGATATTACTCTTGTTAAAAAGGATGTCGTTGGAGAGGATGATGTTGCATGTATCCCTCTTGTAAAGGTAATAGGTTCTTCTTGCCAAACTGTCTTGGATCTGGAGGAGAGAGGGAGCATTGGAGCAACGAGCATGTGGGACTGAAAGGGCATTAGTTGTGCTGCACAATGGTTATTGAATCATTCAAAATTATGGAGTATATATAGAGCTAGAGCTTGGGTAAGTCAGCTCTCTCACAAGCCATACCACTTAGCCATGGAGGCTAAGGCTAACACTAGAGTCCGTAATCTCACATAAGAGAGGCAATCAGCCTAGCAATCAAGCTCACCACTCACACATGACCTAGAGAGCTAGAAACTTCTCCCATGGCACACTCCTAGTGGTCACATAACCCACAATCCCATGGAGAATGGCCATGTGTCCATGACTAGCTCACAAGGATCTCACCTCACCTTAAAAGTAAGGAGGAGTACCTTTTTCCTAGTGAGCACACTCTGACAAGGGAATGGAAGTATGTAGGACCTTTTGGATGTTTCTCCCATCGGGTCTTGACCCTGGACCTCTTGCCCTTTTTCTTTTCACACGCTAAGGCATGGAGGCATTGCCCATGGTCATCCAGACACCGGCGGTCCATGATCCCGGAAACTTTGAAAACTCATATCTCTCAATATGACTATAGGATAAGCCTAAACCTTTGACCGTAGACAATTTGCCACCTGGTCTTTCCAATGGTGAGCTCTAATCGACGATCAAAGCACGGCTCTGGTAGTTTCCTAGAACTTGCTCCTGTGGATCTGAAACTCAGGCGGATGGCTCCTTTCCCAATAGTCTCCTACTTTGCCGTAGTCAGAATGAGCTGATTCGACATGCCTTCTCGCATAACTACTGCTTCTCATGGATCACAGGCTTGGTGCAGAAATCAGTGACCTACTTGCTTGTTTGGGTAAACTCCATCTTGATAGCACCCTCCTGCACCATGTGCCTGATGAAGTGATATGCGATGTCAATGTATTTGGTGTGTACATAGTGCTCAAGATTATTGGTGAGTGCCATTGCGCTCTGGATGTCGATGCACACAGGAACTGAAACTGTTGCATTCCCACTCATCTCCGCCATGAGACAATGAAGCCAAACTGCTTCCTTGGCTTCAAAGCTGAGAGAGACGTAATCAGCTTCCATGCTTGAGGTGGCCACGACAAGCTGCCGCTTGTTGTACCTGTTGATGGCCCCACCATTCATGAGAAACACATGTTCACAAATGGACTTGCGGTCCTCATGGTTTAAAGCCCAATATGCATCTGTATAGCCAATGATGTTGTTGTCGTTGCCGCTGTATGTGATGCAATATTGATGGTTCCAGTAAGGTAGCGGAAGATCCGCTTCATTGCCTTTTGGTACTCAGATCCGGGGCTCGCCATGTGCTGGCTCACAGCACACACAGCCTGTGCGAGGTCTGGCTTGGTTGCATCCATCAAGTACATGAGACTACCGACAGTGCTCTGGTACTTCTGCCCCTCAGTTGTATCCGCTTCTCCATTGAAGCTCACAAGGTACTCGCGCGTCTCCACTGGCGTACCGATGGATTTAGCCTTTGCCATGCGAAACCGCTGGAAGACATCCTTGATGTAGCAGCTCTGCTGCAACGAGAGAGCACATGATTTGCAGGTACGCGTGATCTAGATACCGAGGAAGTATGACGCCTCCCCGAGATCAGACATCTGGAAGCGTTCCTGCATGGCCTCCTTGAACTCCTGTAGTGCAGACATGCTGTTGGAAAGTAGGAGCATGTCATTCACATAGACAGTGATGATGAGGATCTCATGCTCATGCTGCCAGCGATACACACTGTATTCATACTCGCTTTGCTCAGACCCCATGCACTACAGCGCCGCATCTAACTTCTGATTCCAAGCACGCGATGCCTGCTTGAGGCCGTAAAGCGACATTTACAACATGTAAACTAGTTGCTCTTGGCCATCCATGACCAACCCCTCCAGCTCCTCAACGTAGATATCCTCCTCGAAGTCATCGTTCAAGAATACCGTCTTGACATCCATGTGGTAAATCTTGAAGTCCTTAACTGTTGCATAAGAAAGGAGGATGCGCACAGAGGCAAAATTTGCAACAGGAGTAAACGTTTCCGTTTAGTCGATGCCTTCCTGCTCACAGTAGCCCTTGGCGACCAGCTTTGCCTTGTTATTTTCCCGGTTGCCATCTGCTCCCCACTTCTTCTTAAACTCCCACTTGCACTTGATCATTTTGCATCCAGGTGAACGCTCAGTCAGCTCCCACGTATTGTTGTGATGCTGCAACTATATCTCATGCTGCACAGCTTGTACCCGATCTGCTGTGTCTAGTGCAGCCATGGCCTCCTTGTAGGACGTGAGCTCACCTGAATGTATTGCAATTGGAACATTCATCTGGTCTGGTTTTTGTAGCACCCAGAAATGTCTCTGCTCACATGGCTTGTAGCGCATCCTAAGAGGGTACAAACGACCTAGTGCAAGGGTGTTAGCGGGTGGTTAACGCGGTGCAACAGGTAGAATCGCTCTTGCTAGTGGTGGTAAATCTGCCGATGAGGCCGCTATATCTGCTGCATCATAAATCAGAGGGTAGACTTGTTCTCGGACTATCATAGTGGAGGAAGGATCAAGAGAGACTAGGTCAAGAAGGATATGTGCTCCCACTACCTCGACAACTGCTGGTTCTGCTGCCTTTTCATAAATAATGTTGGTGCCAATGACATTGCGCTCGTAGAATACAACAGCCCTGGAGATGATGACGTGATCTGTATGTTGACCTGATGTGCTCCATGTCCATGGTTGATATTTAGACAGGCATAGGATGGACTAGGCATGCACTACTCCTTTGGAGTAAGTCCCCTAAGTCTGGTCCAGATAGACAATGCATACATTGCTCCTTTGGAGCAAGTCCCCTTAGTCTAAACTAGATAGTATAGCCAGCAAACACTACCTAAGACAACTCCTTGTGGCTTAGACTTTCCAAAGTCATTCTCTAGAGCGAGAGGTCAACGAGTCAAGACATAGCCCGGTGACTAATTTTCTTTCTGACCAAAAGGGAGACAGGAAGGTTCTAAGAGACATCTTAGAGCATTCCAAGGTCCTTCCTGGTGGCTGGCGCCACTTGGCGGCCACAGGGAGCGCCATGTAGGCAAGGGGTATGAAGTGTCAACCGGCCTGAGGCAAACAGACTAGAAAACAGGGCCGACACAATAGCACCTGCGGTCCTCTCCTAGCATTTCAGCTAGGAGAAGATATCACCCTCAAGATCACGGTTCCACACTGAGCAGTTCCTAGGCAATCACTTGCTAGTAACTGTGTCCACTTAACACTTGGTCACTTTCACGCGAGGTGCTAGTCAAAGACTAACTCCTGGGGCTTAGACCAACCAGTGTCTTCTTTATACTGTTCCTTAGTTGGACAACTCTGTGAGGAGAATCTAAGGCCAGATTGTGTAATTAGAATGAGGAATGAGCCTGGTACATATAGTCCTAGCCCTGGCTTCTAAGGTGTGTGGGTAGTGACACTTTTGGGGTGGTCACTCCACACCACCTCACAAGTCCGCCAATTGGCGCATCCACTAAACGCCAAGTGGCGCACTCTCCTCATGCATGGAGAAATGTCTAAGAAACATCCCCTGTGCTAGAAGGTCAAAAAACCTCCTGCGCACATCAAGGCTCGATTGCATGACCTGTTGTCCCTAAGTCCAACATGCTATCCGTTACGCTACACTTCTGGTTTCTCACTTGGACTTGCACCACGAACAAGGTTTGGGGGACTTACTCCAAGGGAGTAGTGCATGCCCAACCTTTCCATCAACCCATAGCAGTGGCCATGGGGCATAAAAGAACAACAATCTCTCCCTTGCACCGTAGGCCACCTTCTGTGGTAGTTTTCTTCGGCATCAACCTGTAGCTCTAGGTTGTGTTTGTGCATGTCAGTTTTCTTGGTCTTTAGTTCTCATCTCTTGCATCCACCATGAGGACTCCTCGAGCACCTGCAACATGCAAGTTGCTGTCCAGCGGCTTTGGCAAGACGTTCGCAAGCATTTTCTTGGTTGCGATGTGCTCCGGTTCCATGATACCCTTGGCGATAAGGTCACGTAAGTAGTGGTACTGAATATCGATGTGCTTTGTACGCCGGGAGATCATGTCGTCCTCTGCCATAGCCATGGCACTTTGGTTGTCGATGCGGATGACCGTTGCCTCCTCTTGTGGTGCCTTGATCTCATCAAGCAAACTGCGAAGCCACTATGTTTCCTTGCACACTTCAGAGAGTGCAATGTACTCCGCCTCAGCAGTAGAAAGTGAGAAGCAGTCCTGCTTCCTGCTTGCCCACAAGACCGCACCACCGTTGAGAAGACAAACAAACCCTGAGGTGGACTTCCTGTCATCAATACGTCCTCCCCAGTCCGCGTCAGTATAGCATGCCAGCCGCAGCAAGTCTGATCCTTCTAGACCTCCAAACCGAAGTCCGACGTGCCGAGTCTTTTTGAGGTAGCGAAAAATCCGCTTCACAACTTGCCAATGTTCACGCCCGGTGTTGGCCACAAACCTGTTCACCTGACCCACTGCATAAGCAATATCGGTTTGTTTTCCCACCATTGCATACATGAGGCTTCCAACGGTGGACTGGTATGGAATGTTTTGCATCTCCCGCCGGTCTGCCTCGTTGCTTGGTGACATGGAGGAGGAGAGCTTGCGGTCGGAGGGCATGGGGGTGCTGACGGGCTTGCAGTACTCCATGCTGTAGCGCTTCAAGATGTCCATGATGTACTTGGTCTGGTTGAGCTCGATGGTGCCTGCTTTGCGGTTGCGGTGAACAGCAATCCCGAAGTAGTACTCGAGAGGTCCCATGTCCTTCATTTTAAATCTGCTGGCCAGATTTTTCTTGATGTCCGTGAGGGCCTCATGCGAGGAAGAACACATGATAAGATCATCCACGTATAACGCCACAAGTACCAAGCCACGTTCGTCCTCCCGCACATAGACGCTAGGGTCATTCTTGCAATGTGAGAAGGAGATCTCAGCCATGAAGCTGTCCATCTCCCTGTAACAGATCTGTGGGGCCTGTTTCAGCCCGTACAACGCCTTCACCAGCTTGTACACCTTACCCTCGGGTGCTTTGACACCTTCCGATACCTCCATTAGCACCTCCTTTTAGAGCTTCCCATAAAGGAAGGTCGTCTTCACATCCATCTGGTGGATCTCAAGGTCTTTGGCGGCAGAGACAACAAGCACGGACCTGATGGATGAAAACATGACGACCGGTGCGAAGGTCTCATCGTACTCAGACCCTGCACGCTGTGAGAACCCTTTCGCCACGACCCTTGCTTTGTACTTGTCGATGCTATCATCTTTCTTCCGCTTCAACCTGAGAACCCACTTTGAGCCCACCACGTGAGCGTTAGCGGGTCTGTCCACTAGCACCCATGTGCTATTTTCTTCACTGGACGCGAGCTCGCTGTCCACCGCCTCCTTCCACTTGGCCACATCGGGCCTTGCCAGCGTCTCAGCCACAGTGAGCGACTCTCCCTGAGCCAAACAGGACCAGCTCAGTCCAGTCCAGCTTCCAGTATCAGCATCGTACTTTGGAGTTTGTTTTCTTTGACATGTGCTGCGACGTTGCATTGCTGGTGGATGTTTGCCATGCTGTTGCTCCTGTGTTGTTTGCTGTCCTGGAGTTAAATTTTCCTCTTTTGAACAGCCACTGGCCTCCGATCTGGTCTCAGAGGCCTCGGACGTCTCCGACTTTGTGTCGGAGCTCGCCACTGCGTCAGCCTGCGCAGGCGCTCCCGCTGGCACACTACTCTTCTTCACGGCCTGGCGCACTGGCACCAATTGCCAGTTTTTAAGAGCTTGAACTCCTGATTCTAGCAGCACCAACCACTCTCCATGTTTTGGAGTATCCGTGGGATCAAGCATCTCTTCCTTTCCTGGTTTCCTCTCGTCAAAGGTTACATCCCGGCTGGTGATGAGTCTTCTTCCTGCCATGTCTCACAAGCGATATGTCTTGTGGGCCGTCTCATAGCCCACCATAATGCACTTTCGTGATCTTGAATCCAGCTTGCCGGCATCCTCACCCGCCTGGACCTTTGCCCATGCGGTGCAGCCGGATACTTTCAGGTGTGATGCGTCCGGCTTCTTCCCTGACCAAACTTCTTGTGGCGTCATCTGTTGCTTGCCCTTCTTCATTCCACGCCTGCCCAGAGCAGCCGCATGAGTCAGGTTGACACGATAGCATGCCGTTGTTGCCGCTTCCGCCCAAAACCGCGGTGGAAGCCTTGTATCAAAGAGCATGCTATGCACCATGCCGAGGATGGTCTGATTTATCCTTTTGGCAACATCATTGCTCTGCGGCGTGTAAGGCGTTGTGGGCTAGTGGTTGATCCCATGTTGCCGCACCCAGCCCTTGCATGCCTCGTACTCTCCGCCACTATCGCTCCGCATCCCTTTGACTTTCTTTCCGGTCTGCCGCTCCACCATGGCGATAAACTCATGCAACTTTTCTCTGACCTCTCCTTTTGTTTTGGGGAAGAATATCCACACCTTGCGGCTGTTGTCGTCTATGAAGGTCAGAAAATACTTGCTACCACCGATTGATGCCGTGCGAAAGGGTCTGCACACGTCGGTGTGAATCAGGTCAAGGGCTGATTCTTTGCGGCGACCATTGCGCTCAAAGCACGTTTGTTTGGTCTTGCCTTGGAGGTAAGGTTCACGCAGGATGCCACACCCAACCGCATCCTTCTTGCAACCATCCATGCCACGGACCAGCTGTTGTTGCTGAATAACTTGGAGCGTGCTGTTTGCAATTAACCCAAAGCGTCTGTGCCACAGATCAGCGTCTTCGTCCTTTGTGGCAGAGGATGTTTTCTCAGTTTTCGTTTGGGTGCTCTCCTGTGTTGGTGCCGAGACCACTGCCTCCACTACACCTACATGTTCCTCATCTTCCGAGGTCTTTGCTGCCATTGTCTACAATACGTACAGTTCGTCAACTCGTGGAACGTGTGCTACGAGATCTTTTTTGGCATAGAGGACCTTGATGTCCTTGTTCCTGGCGATGACCGCCTTCTTCTGTGTGAATATTATTGTCATGTCGTTATCCATTGTCTTTGACACGGAGAGAAGGTTTGCCGCAAAGGAGGGTATGTAGACCACGTCACGTAGCCGTAGATCCTTCACTGCACCATTAAGGTTGATTCTCACCAGCTTGTCTCCCACACCCTTTGCGTTGACGACACTGCCGTTTGCACATCTGAACCGCCGATCGGTGGGGCCCATGGAGACAAATCCAGCCTAGTCGTTGATGGAGTCATGATCTGTGCCGGAGTCGATATTGAAAGCTCATGGCCTGAGCAGCGCCGCTCCTTTTGCTGGAGGCGTGCTCTGTGCTATCATGTTGGTAGCTTCTTTGCCACCCTTCTTGTTGCCTTTGTTCCCACCGCTTTCGCCGTCTTCCTTCTTTGATGACCTGCACTCTCTTGCCCACTGCCCAGGTTTTCCGCAGCTGTAGCAGTTATCCTGTCACTTGGGAGCCTTGCCGCAATTGTTGCCTCCGCCACCACCGCTTCCGCTGCCGCGTTTCTCACCAGAGGCTGACCCTTTGCTCCCGCGGCCACCATAGCGTGCGGCATAGGCTGAGAAGTTAGCCTCACTTCTGCTGTGGCGCATGGCCTTGTTTCGCACGTACTCGGACACTGCCGTGTATTTCAGGTCGTCCTCCTTCCAGCCGCCCATGACAGTGATCATTGGGCTCCAGCTCTCCGATAGCGCCATGAGGATGATCATGGCTTGCATGTTCTCGTCAAGGTCCCAGTTCATCTGGCGAGCCTCGCCAAGGAGTCCTTCAAACTCCTGTAGGAAATCGGTGATTGATTCGCCCTCATTAATCCGCATGCTCATCACCCGTTGTAGGATTAATAGTGTGTTTGCGAGGGAGGTGGATTGGTCCACGCGCTTGAGCTTGTCGTAAGCTTCGGAAGCCAGCGTGTACCCGGCAATGATGGGAACATACTTCTTGGCTATCCTGTTGCTGAGGAATTACATGGCAGTATAATTTCGATCCATCCATGCCTCATGCTCAGATGTGCCTTCCGCGGGAACCTGCTCCTCTCCTTTCATTAGCTTGATGAAGCCGCGCACTTTCATTGCCAGCTCAAACTGCCATCTCCAAAGGGGGAACTCAATCCCCTCAAAAATGGGGATTCCTCCCAGGGGTCCAAGACCTTGCGACAGTGACGTAGCACTCACATTTCCTCTAGTGGTCTGCCCTGTGGTAGCCACTGTTGAGCTTGAGGACTGTCCTACGGTAGCCCCCTCTCCTCCCGATGGGTGAACCATTTTTGTTGCCCTTGTCTGCTTCCCACGTCTCTGCTGCATTGAGGCCGATATAGGCTGATGTTATCTGATGTCTGCTACTGGTTTTAGGATGCAGATCCGTTGCTTACCCCTCCAGCCGATGTTCACCTGTAGACAAGAAATACATCTACACCAACACACCCAGGGTCTTGCTACCAAGGACAGAGCTTGTCTTGGTTGGGACACAAGGGTCGTGCCTCCAAGGGCAGAGCTTGTCCTTAGTCCCTGTGTGCTAAGTGCAGACCAAGCCGTTGGAGCTGATGAAGCTAATGGAGCTGATGGAGCTGATGGAGCCGGCGTGTGCACTTGGAGAGAGCGTACCAGAATTGAGCGAAGCGTGCCTTACAACTGGTCAGTGTGGGCCCATAACCCTTTGTCAACCGGCCTGAGGCAAACGGACTAGAAAACAAGGCCGACACAATAGCACCTGCCGTCTGCTCCTAGCATTTCAGCTAGGACAAGATATCACCCTCAGGATCACGGTTCCACACTGAGCAGTTCCTAGGTAATCACTTGCTAGCAACTGTGTCCACTTAATACTTTGTCCTTTTCGTGCGAGGTGCTAGTCAAAGACTAACTCCTGGGGCTTAGACCAACCAGTGTCTTCTTTATACTGTTCCTTAGTTGGACAGCTCTGTGAGGAGCATCTAAGGCCAGATTGTGCAATTAGAATGAGGAATGAGCCTGGTACATATAGTCCTAGACCTGGCTTCTAAGGTGTGTGGGTAGTGACACTTTTGGAGTGGTCGCTCCACACAACCTCACCAGTCCGCCAATTGGCGCATCCTCTGACTGCCAAGTGGCGCACTCTCCTCATGCATGGAGAAATGTCTAAGAAACTTCCCCTGTGCTAGAAGGTCAAAAAACCTCCTGCGCACATCAAGGCTCGATTGCAGGACCTGATGTCCCTAAGTCCAACATGCTATCCGTTGCGCTACACTTCTGGTGTCTTGCTTGGACTTGCACCACGAACAAGGTTTGGGGGACTTACTCCAAGGGAGCAGTGCATGCCGAACTTGTCCGTCAACCCATAGCAATGGCCATGAAGCATAGAAGAACAACATGACGCAATCCACATTGCTCCCAAAGTTGCTCATCCAATGAGCCACTGCGTGACTTGGCTAGAGACTGGCTCTAGGACTATAACAACCTGTCAGTTGCCTATCATTGAGCACAATTCTTACCTTTGAGACTCCTCACATAGTTGTCCACCAGAGGCAGACACTAAAGAAGCATTGGTTGGTCTAAGCCCCAGGAGTTCGCTCCTCGCGCAAAAGTGACCAGGTGCCAAGGACATAGTACAAGGAACTGATTCATATGAACTGCTCAGTGTGGAACCTTGGCTCTCACGGTGATATCATCTCTTGGTTGCAATACCAAGACCTGTTGACGGGAACCATTGTGTCGGAACCCGTTTTCTAGACTGTCGCCTCAGGCAGGTTGACACTGTATCTCTCTCATAGAGGCGATACACCTTGCTTCCCACATCATAGCCTATCATCAGCATCTGTGGGCTCTTCGCGTCCCACTTCTGCCGCTTCTCATTCGGCACGTGCATGTGTGCCAAGCTGCCAAATGCACAAAGATGACCCACGCTAAGCTTCTTGCCAAACCATGCCTCGTACACTGTCATCTCCTCCAGTGCCTTCATTGGACTGCGGTTCTTGATGTACACCGCAGTGGTCACTGCTTCGGCCCAAAAGTCGTATGAGAGCCAAGCCGCGTGTAGAATGGAGCACGATGACTGAACGATGGTACGGTTGGCGCTTTCTGCTATACCGTTTTGCTCCGGCGAGTATGTCGGGCTACACTGTGCCTTTATGCCAGTTGCTACGAGGTAGTCCTAGAACTCCTAGTCAACACACTCTGACAAGGCAATCCAAGAATCTAAGTTACTTTTGGATAGTTCTCCCATCAGGTATTGACCTTGACCTCTCGTCCTTTTTATCTTCCCAGGCTAAGGCATGGAGCCATCGCCCATGGTAACCCAGACACCTGCGGTCCATGATCCCAAAAACTTCAAATTTTTATATCTCTCAATCCGACTGCTGGATGCGCCTTAAATCTGGACCATGGATAATTTGCCACCTGATGCTTCCAATGATGAAGTCGGATTGACGATCGGAGCAGGCATTTGATAATTTGCTGGTACTTTCTTATGTGGACCTAAAATTGAGCCAAATGGCTCCTTTCCCAATAAGTTGCAGTCAATCATTAGTATCTCCGTAATCATTGCGCCCCATGTTATCACTTTTTCTTATACAGGTATGGGTCTGCCATACTACAAACCCCATGGAGGTGATCCACACTTTGCTTCTTGCCGAGTCATGCCTTGTACATCATCATTTGCTTTAGTACCTTGATTGGATTACGGTTCTCAATATAGACCACAATACTCATGCCATAAGTGTTTTTGGGAAAGGGGCCATCTACCGTACTGTCCTCCACTTTCGTTCACTTTTTGAAAATGAATTTAATGCTTCTGACTTTCACCCAAAAAATGGCATTTTTGAATTATTTGGGTGGTCGCCCATCCTTGTCTCGGATTAATACTATGGTACTTAGTTTCGCCTTCGGTTCAAGTCCAAGTGGTCCCAATCTCCTTCGACCGCTCGAACTTCGAGTCACGAAGTTTGAGCGTTTGACTTCAGGACCTCGGTAGCCGTCAGATTTCCTGTTGCAATCTGACGGCTGACTGCGTAAGGTGGTTTTTTGCTCGATGCGAAGGGCAGTCGACGAGCGTGAATAAACACAGCCCGTGGATGGTGTGCATTAGAGTGATTGGAACCGTGTTTGGCCCCGGCTTTCACGTAGTTAGAAGTGAGGGCACAGTGCGCAGAATTTTTAGAAACCGCTCAGTAATTTTGGGAGTGATCCTCGAATCCAATTCATAATTTTTTAAAGAGCACATGGGCGAACTAAAATAATTAGTTTGCACGAAAGTGAGTTCCAGTACGGTACCTTCGTTTCACGTCTACATGAGCAAGTTCTAGGAAGATTCCAGATACCTGCTCCAATCATCAATCCGATTCTATCACAGGATAGGTTAGGTGGCAAATTATCTATGGTCCAAGTTTTACGGTGATCCAATATTGAGACTGGAATATGTTAATTTTCAAAGTTTCTAGGGTCATTAACTGCCCGTGTCCGGGTGATCATGGGTGACGGCTCCATGCCTTTGCTTAAGAAAACAAAAAGGCAAGAGGTCCAGGGTCAAGACCTAATGGAAGAAGCAAACAAAAATCTTGATCTTAGGATTGTCTTCTTTGATGTGCTTACTAGGATAAAGGTACCTCTCCTTACTTTTTAGATGAGGTGAGATCCTCGTGTGCTAGACATGGACGCATCACAATTCTCCATGGAATTGTGAGTTATGTGATCACTAGGTGTGAGCCATGAGAGCATTCTCTAGCTTTCTAGGTCGTGTGTCACTGGTCAGCCTGATTGCTAAGCTAGTTTCCTATCTTGTGTGAGATTGTGGACTCTAATGTGTGATCTTAGCCTCCATGCCTCAGTCGTGTGGCTTGTGAGAGGGCTCACTTGTCCAAGCTATAACTCTATCTATACTTAATCATTTTGAGTGATTCATTAACCATTCTTCGGCAAAACGCATGCCATGTTTTCCCCACATGCTCACTGCTCCGTGGAGTTTTCTCTCCTCAAGATCGAACAGAGAGCATGCATATGAAGGCTACTACTGAACACATTTGAGGACATTTGTGGATGCTATATACTGTTGCTACTGCTTTCCTGTTCTAGTTGTACAACGTGTCTCATCCCGATCAGCCTAGCAATCAAGCTGACCAGTCACACACGACATGCAGAGCTAGAGGATGCCCTCATGGCTCACTGATACTCGTCATACAACCCACAATCCCATGGAAATTGCCATGTGTCCATGGCTAGCACGGAAGGATCTCACCTCACCTAAAAAGTAAGGAGAGGTACTTTTATTCTAGTCAACATACTCTAACAAGGCAATACTAAGACCAAAGACCTTTTTGGATATTTCTTCCAGCAGGTCTTGATCCTGGACCTCTTGTCTTTTTCTTTTCTCAGGCGAAAGCATGGAGCCATCACCCATGGTCACCCAGACATTGGTTGTCCATGCCCTTGGAAACTTAAAAAATCTATGTCTCCCAATCTGACCGTTGGATCGGCGAAAAACTTGGACCGTAGATAAATTGCCACCTGATTTTTCCAATAAAGAAGGCTAATCGACAATCGAAGGAAGCATCTAGTAGTTTCCTGGGACATGCTCCTATGGACATAAAACTAATATGGATGGCCCTATGTCCAACAATCCCCCACTTTGCCACAATCAGAGTTGGCTGAGTCCACAGGCCTTTATGTAGAACTGCTACTTTCCACAGGTAACTGGCTCGATGCAAAAATCAGCATCCTGCTTGCTGGTTGGAGTGAACTCTAGCTTGATAGCATCCTCTTGTACCATGTGCTTGATGAAATGATAGGCGATGTTGATGTGTTTGGTGAGAGCATGGTGCTTGAGGTTCTTAGCGAGTGCGATTGTGCTCTCGTTTTTGGTGCGCATGGAAAATGGAACTGCTGCACTCCCACTCATCTCCGCAATGAGACGGTGAAGCCAAACTGCTTCTTTGGCGCCAAAGTTGAAAAAGACGTACTCAGCTTCCGTGCTTGAGATGGCCATGCCATTCATAAGGAACATCTGTCCAGAGATGGACTTGCAGCCAACAGGGTCTGTAGCCCACACTAGGTATGTATAGCAGATGATTCTCTTGTTTCTATTTTAGGTGATGCTAATGTTGATGGTTCAAGCAAGGTAGCAAAAGATATGCTTTACTGCCTTCTAGTACTCAGTTCTGTGATTTGTCATGTGTTGGCTGACAGTACTCACAACTTGTGCAAGGTCTGGCCTCGTTGCGACGATGAGGTACATGAGACTGCCAACGGCACTATGGTAGTTTTGCCGCTCAGCTACATCTGCTTCTCCACTGAAACTCACGAGGTACTGCCTTTACTCCAGCGACGTGCCGATGGATTTTGCCTCTGCCATGTCGAACCACTACAAGAAATCATTGATATAGCAACTTTGCTACAATGAGAGAGAGCGTGATTTGCGGTCACGCGTAATCTGCATGCCAAGGAAGTGTGATGCATCAACCAGACCAGACATCTGGAAGCGTTCCTTGATGGCGTCAGTGAATTCCTGCAGTGTAGACATCCCGTTGGAAAGGAGAAGAATGTCATCCACATAGACAATGATCATGAGGATATCATTCCCATCCTGCCACAATAGACAGTATAGTTACACTTGCTACGCTCGAACCCCATGCATTACAGCGCAGCATCCAAGTTTTGGTTCAAAGCACACGACGTTTGCTTGAGGCCGTATAGCGACTTATGCAACTTGCAAACGAGGTACTCTTGGCCATCCATGAAAAATCCCTCCGGCTACACCATGTAGATTTTCTCCTCCAATTCACCATTGAAAATGCCGTCTTGATATCCATATGGTGAATCTCGAAGTCCTCAGGTACTCAATAAGAGAGGAGCGTATACATATAGGCAAACTTTGCAACACTAGCAAAGGTTTATGTGTAGTTGATGTCCTCCTGCTCCAACTAGCCCTTGGTGAGCAGTCTCGCCTTGTATTTTTCTAGTTTGTCATCTGCTCCCCTCTTCTTATTCAACATCCATTTGCACTTCATCACCTTGCGTCCGGGTGGACCTCCAGTCGGCTCCTACGTGACGTTATCTAGGTAAGACTGTATCTCTTGTTGCACAGCTTGTACCCAGTGTATTGTATCTGGTGCAACCATGGTCTCCTTGTATGACATTGGCTCATCTGAATCTGTTGCAATTGTAATGTTCTTTTGTTCTGGTTTCTACAGCATCCAGAAATAGCCGCACTGACCAGGCTTGTAGTGCACCCTGAGAGGGCACCTACAGCTTAATGCTAGAGCATTAGCGGGCGATTGGCGAAGAGCTCCTGGCACAGCTGCTGCTACTGATGGTGCTATATCACGTTCCTCTGCGTTTTCCGATGAAGCCATTGTATCTGCTACATCTTACATGGGAGAGTAGAGTGGTTTTCCCACTGTCACAATAGAGGACGGGTCAGGAGAGACGAGGTCAAGAAGAGTGTCTGCTCCCAGTACTTCGTTAGCTGCTACTTTTGCTACCTCTTCACGCATGATGTTACTGCCAATGACACTGGAGATTATGACGTGGCTTACATCCCTCTCTTAGAGGCGACAGGCCTTACTTGCGATGTCGTAGCTAATCATAAGCATCTTTACGCTTTGCCTGTCACTTCTGCCACTTCTCCTAGAGCACCTGCATGTGTACCGAGCTACCACATGCACGAAGATGATCCACGCTTGGATTCTTGCCAAACCACGTATCGTAATGTGTCGTGTGCTCCAACTCCTTAGTTGGAATGCTGTTCTTGATATATACTAGTGCTCACGGCTTCGGCCCAGAAGTCACAGGTCAGCCAATTCACGTGTAGCATGGAGCACACTGACTCAACGATTGTGTAGTTGGTGCGTTCCATAATATCATTTTGCTATGGCAAGTTTGGCGCAGTATGCTACACCTTGATACCAGTTGCTGCGAGGTAGTCTTCGAAGTCCTTGCTTAGGTATTCTCTGAAGTGCAACGCGTTGATCTTCTTCCCGGTCTGGGTCTCAAGCATTACATTGAACTCCTTGAACTTGTAAAAACAATTGTCCTTCAAACCAAGGAAATGTCAACCAGCTTGAGAAAACGGACTAGAAAACAAGGCCAAAACAATGGAACTTGCCGTCCGTTCCTAGTATTGCAGCTAGGAGGTGATGTCACCCTCAAAATAACGATTCCACATTACGTTATTCATATGAATCACTTCCTTGTACATTGTCCTTAGTACCTGGTCACTTTCACGCAAGGAGCTAACTCTTGGGGTTTAGACCAATCAATGCTTCTTTAGTGTCTACCTCTGGTGGACAACTATGTGAGGAGTCTCAATGGTAAAAACTGTAATAAACAACAGGAAACTATAAGGTTCTTCAAGTCCTAGAGCCAACCTCTAGCCAAGGAATGTAGTGGCTCCTTTGATGAGCCACTTTCGGGACAATCTGGATTGCATCACCCCCTTGCAAACATGGCGCTCCCTGTGACAACCAAGTGGCGAGAACGACCAGAAAGGACCTTGGAATATTCTAAGATGTCTTTTAGAACCTTCTTTCCCCCCTTTTCGTCACATAGATAATTAGTCACTGGGCTGGAATTTGATATAGGGACCTCTCATTCTAGCGACTAACTCTGGAAAGTCAGCCACGAGTTGTCTTACGTAGTGTTTGCTGGATATACTATCCAGCTTACACCAAGGGGACTCGCTCCAAAGGAGCAGTGCATGCCTTGTCTATCTGGGCCAGACTTGGGCGGCTTACTCCAAGGGAGCAGTGCATGCCTAGACCGTCCTGTGCTTGTACAAATGTCAAGTATGGACAAGGAGCATATCAGGTCAGCAAACTTTCCCTTGCACCTCTCACCATTTCTTGTGAAATATCTCCTCTCTCCAGCTTTATTGGCCTTATTCTTCGTCGGCTGCATTGACGGGTGACAATACCCTGGGTACCTGGAGAATGAAATTCGCAATCAAATACCTTGGTCGTACACTCTGCAAGCCTCTTCTTGGTGTCCACATATTCCAGGTCTAGAATCTCCTTTGTAATCAAGTTGCATGAGTAATGGTACCTGATGTTTATATGCTTGGTCCGTCGAGAGATGACATCATCCTGTGCATTTTTCATGGTACTCTTGTTGTCGATGCGCACCTCTGTTCCTTCTGTCTAATCTACTCTTATCTCAAGAAGCAAACTACGTAGCCACTTGCATGCTTCTGACAGAGCGATGTACTTTGCCTTAACGGTAGAGAGGGAGACACGTTCTTGTTTTTTGCTTACCTAAAAGACAGTACCGCCGTTGAAGAGGCATACAAAGCCCAAGGTGGGCTTTTTGCCATCGATTCTTCCTCTCCGATCGGTGTATGTGTAGCACACAAGACACAAGAGGTCAGATCCCTCTTGGCCTCTAATCTAGAGTCCCATGTGTCGTGTCTTCTGTAGATAGCGCATGATGCGCTTGATTGCTTCCTAGTGCGGTAGCCGTGGATTTGCCACAAACGTGCTCACTTGTCCCACAGCATAGCAGGTATCACGGAGTGTTCCTACGATGGCATACATGAGGCTCCCAACAGCACACTAGTAAGGAATACTGCCCATTTCACGCCATTGTGCTTATGTGTTGGAGGTCATGGAGGAGGAGAGCTTGATGTCTGCTTTCATGGGTGTGCTGATAAGCTTGCATTCCTCCATCTTGTAGTCCTTGAGGACCTCCATGATGTACTTGGTTTGGTTGAGGTCCATGGTGTCTGGTGCTCGATTGCAATGTATGGCCTTCCCAAGGTAGAACTCGAGCGGACCCATGTCCTTCAATCTTTGACTAGTTTGCAAACCTTGCCCTATGGAACTTTTACTCCCTCGGGCACTTCAATCAGCACTTCTTTGTCTAGGTTCCCATGGAGAAAAACTATGTTGACGTCCATCTGGTGGATATCCCGCACTTTGGTAGCAACAATGCCTAACATGGATCTTATTGTTGACCTGATATGCTCCTTGTCCATGGCTGACATTTGGACAGGCACAGGATGGACTAGGCATGCACTACTCCCATGGAGTAAGTCCCCTAAGTATGGTCCAGATAGATAAGGCATGCACTACTCCTTTGGAGCAAGTCCTCTTGGCCTAAACTGGATACATAGCTAGCAAACACTACCTAGGACAACTCCTTGTGGCTTAGACGTTCCAAAGTTAGTCTCTGGAATGAGAGGTCCCTGGGTCAAATCCCAGCCCAGTGACTAATTTTCTTTATGAGCAAAAGGGGGACATGAAGGTTCTAAGAGATATCTTAGAATATTCCAAGGTCCTTCATGGTGGTTGGCGCCACTAGGCAATCACAAGAAGCGCCATGTAGGCAAGAGGGATGACGCAATCTAGATTACCCCCAAAGTGGCTCATCTAAGGAGCCACTGCGTGCCTAGGCTAGGGGTTGGCTCTAGGGCTGTAAGAACCTGTTAATTGCCTCTCGTTGAGTACAGTTCTTACCTTTGAGATTCCTTACATAGTTGTGCACCAGAGGCAGACACTAATGAAGCATTTGTTGGTCTAAGCCCTAGGAGTTTGCTCGTTGCGTGAAAGTGACAAGGTGTTAAGAACACAATGCAACGAAGTGATTCCTATGAACTGCTCAGTGTGGAACCTTGGCTGTGAGGGTGATTTCACCTCTGGGTTACAATACCAAGAGCGGTCGGCGGGAACCTGTTGTTCTTCTATGCCCCATGGCCACTGCTATGGCTTGATGGACAGGTTGGGCATGCACTGCTCCCTTAGAGTAAGTCCCCCAAGCCTTGTTCGTGGTGCAAGTCCAAGCGAGACACCAGAAGTGTAGCGCAATAGATAGCTCTTGGATTTAGGGACAACAGGTCCTGCGATCGAGCCTTGATGTACGCAGGAGGTTTTTTGACCTAGTACAAGGGGAAGTTTCTTAGACATTTCTCCATGCATGAGGAGAGTGCGCCACTTGGCGGTCAGTGGATGCGCCAATTGGCGGATTGGTCAGGTGGTGTGGAGTGACCACCCCAAAAGTGTCACTACCCACATACCTTAGAAACCAGGCCTAAGACTATATGTACCAGGCTCATTCCTCATTCTAATTACACAATCTGACCTTAGATGCTCCTCACAGAGTCGTCCAACTAAGGAATAGTATAAAGAAGACACTGGTTAGTCTAAGCCCCAGGAGTTAGTCTTTAACTAGCACCTCGCGCGAAAGCGACCAAGTGTTAAGTGGACACAGTTGCTAGCAAGTGATTGCCTAGGAACTGCTCAGTGTGGAACCGTGATCATGAGGGTGATATCTTCTCCTAGCTGAAATGCTAGGAGAGGACGGCAGGTACTATTGTGTCGGCCCTGTTTTCTAGTCCGTTTGCCTCAGGCTGGTTGACAAAGGATTATGGGCCCACACTGACCAGTTCTAAGGCACGCTTCGCTCAACTCTAGTACGCTCTCTTCAGGTGCACACGCCGGCTCCATCAGCTCCATCAGCTCCATCAGCTTCATCAGTTCCAACGACTTGGTCTGCACTTAGCATACAGGGACTAAGGACAAGCTCTGCCCTTGGAGGCACGACCCTTGTGTCCCAACCAGGACAAGCTCTGCCCTTGGTGGCAAGACCCTGGATGTGTTGGTGTAGATGTATTCTCTGCTTGCAGGTGAACATCGGCTGGAGGGGTAAGCAACGGATCTGCATCCTAAAACTAGTAGCAGACATCAGCTGACATCAGCCTACATTGGCCTCAACGCAGTAGAGACGTGGGAAGCAGACAAGGGCAACAAAAATGGTTGACCCATCGGGAGGAGTGGGGGCTGCCGCAAGGCAGTCCTCAAGCTCAACAGTGGCTACCACAGGGCAGACCACTGGAGCAAATGTGAGTGCTACGTCACTGCCGCAAGGTCTTGGACCCCTGGGAGGAATCCCCATTTTTAGGGGATTGGCTTCCCTCTTCGGAGATGGCAGTTCGAGCTGGCGATGAAAGTGCGCGGCTTCATCAAGCTACTGAAGAGAGAGGAGCAGGTTCCCGCGGAAGGCACATCTGAGCATGAGGCACAAATGGATCGAAATGATATTGTCATGTCATTCCCCAGCAACGTGATAGCCAAGAAATATGTCCCCATCATTGCTGGGTACACGCTAGCTTCCAAAGCTTACGAGAAGCTCAAGTGCGTGCACCAATCCACCTCCCTCGCAAATAGACTATTCATCCTACAACGGCTGATCACCCTGTGGGTGAATGAGGGCGAATCAATCCCTGATTTCCTACAGAAGTTTGAAGGACTCCTTGGTGAGGCTCGCCAGGTGAACTCGGACCTTGACGAGAACATGCAAGCCATGATCCTCCTCATGGCGCTACCGGAGAGCTGGAGCCCAATGATCACTGTCATGGGCGGCTGGAAGGAGGACGACCTGACGTACACGGCACTGTCTGAGTACGTGCGAAACGAGGCCATGCGCCGCAGCGGAAATGAGGCTAACTTCTCAGCCTATGCCGCACGCTACGGTGGCCGCGGGAGTAAAGGGTCAGCCTCTGGTCAGAAAGGCGGCAGCGAAAGCGGTGGTGGCGGAGGCAACAATGGCGGCAAGACTCCCAAGCGACAGGGTAACTGCCGCAACTGCGCCAAACCTGGGCACTGGGCAAGGGAGTGCAGGTCGCCAAAAAAGGAATACGGCGGAAGCGGTGGGAACAAAGGCAACAAAAAGGGTGGCAAAGAAGCCACCAACATGATGGTACAGAGTACGCCTCCAGCAAAAGGAGCGGCGCTGCTTAGGCCAGGAGCTTTTGGGCTGGAATCTGGTACCGATCATCACTCCAGCAACGACCAGGCTGGATTTGTCTCCATCAGCCCCACCGATCGGCGGTTCAGATGTGCAAACGGCAGTGTCGTTAACGCAAAGGGCGTGGAGACAAGCTGGTGAGCATCAACCTTAATGGTGTAGAGAAGGATCTACGGCTACTTGACGTGGTCTACATGCTCTCCTTTGCGGCAAACCTTCTGTCCATGTCAAAGATAACGGACAACAACATGACAGTGGTATTCACACAGAAGAAGGCGGTCATCGCCAAGAACGAGGACATTAAGGTCCTCTATGCCAACAAAGATCTCGTGGCACAGGTTCCACGGGTTGATGGACTCTACGTATTGCAGACAACGGCAGCAAAGACCTCGGAAGACGAGAATCATGGGGGTGCAGCGCAGGCAGTGGTCTCGACATGAACACAGGAGAGCACACCAACGAGAACTGAAAGAGCATCCTCTGCCGCAAAGGACGAAGACATTGATCTGTAGCACACACGCTTTGGGCACGTTCCAAACAGCACGCTCCAAGTCATTCAGCAATAGTAGCTGGTCCGTGGCATGGATGGTTGCAAGAAGGATGCGGTTGGGTGTGGCAGCCTGTGTGAATCTCGCCTCCAAGGCCAGACCAAACAAACGCGCTTTGAGCATAATGGTCGCCGCGCAAAATCAGCCCTTGACCTGATTCACACCGACGTGTGCAGACCCTTTCTCACGGTGTCAAACGGTGGTAGTAAGTATTTTCTGACCTTCATAGACGACCACAACCGCAAGGTGTGGATATTCTTCCTCAAAACAAAGGGAGAGGTCAGAGAAAAGTTACAAGAGTTTGTCGCCATGGTGGAGCGGCAGACCGGAAAGAAAGTCAAAGGGATGCGGAGCGACAACGGCGGAGAGTATGAGGCATGCAAGGGCTGGTTGCGGCAACATGGGATCAACCACCAGCCCACAACGCCTTACACGCCGCAGAGTAATGGTGTTGCCGAACGGATGAATCAGACCATCCTCGGCATGGTGCGTGGCATGCTCTTTGATGCAAAGCTTCCACTACGGTTCTGGGCAAAAGCGGCAAGAACGGCATGCTATCTCGTCAACCTGACTCCTGTGGCTGCTCTGGGCAGGCGCAGAAAGAAGAAGGGCAAGCAACAGATGACGTCACAAGACGTTTCGTCAGGGACGAAGCCGGACGCATCACACCTGAAAGCATTTGGCTGCACGGCATGGGCAAAGGTCCAGGCAGGTGAGGATGCCGGCAAGCTGGATTTAAGAGCACAAAAGTACGTTATGGTGGGCTATGAGACGGCCCACAAGACATATCGCTTGTGGGACCTGGCAGGAAGAAGACTCATCACCAGCCGGGATGTAACCTTTGACGAGAGGAAACCAGGCAAGGAAGAGATGGAAAGTGGTTGNGTCACGTTTGCCTCCATCAGGTCCCTGCTTGCTGTCGCTGCCGCCAAAGACCTTGAGATCCACCAGATGGATGTGAAGACACCCTTCCTTTATGGGAAGCTTGACAAGGAGGTGCTAATGGAGGTACCAGAAGGTGTCAAAGCACCTGAGGGTAAGGTGTGCAAGCTAGTGAAGGCGTTGTACAAGCTAAAACAGGCCCCACAGAACTGGTACAAGGAGATGGACAGCTTCATGGCTGAGATCTCCTTCGCACATTGCAAAAATGACCCTAGCGTCTATGTGCGGGAGGACGAACGTGGCTTGCTACTTGTGGCGTTGTACGTGGATGATCTTATCATGTGTTCTTCCTCGCAGGAGGCCCTGATGGACCTCAAGAAAAATCTGGCCAGCAGATTTAAGATGAAGGACATGGGACCTCTCGAGTACTACCTCGGCATTGCTGTTCACCGCAACCGCAAAGCAGGCACCATCGAGCTCAACCAGACCAAGTACATCATGGATATCTTGAAGCGCTACAACATGGAGGAATGCAAGCCCGTCAGTACCCCCATGCCCTCCGACTGCAAGCTCTCCTTCCTCCATGTCACCAAGCAACGAGGTAGACCGGCGGGAGATACAAAACGTTCCATACCAGTCCGCCGTTGGAAGCCTCATGTATGCAATGGTGGGAACACGATTTGACATTGCTTATGCAGTGGGTCAGGTGAGCAGGTTTGTGGCCAACCCTGGGCCAGAACATTGGCAAGTCAGGAAGCGGATTTTTTGCTACCTCAAAAAGACTCGGCACGTCGGACTTCGGTTTGGAGGTCTAAAAGGATCAGACTTGCTGTGGCTGACATGCTACACTGACGCGGACTGGGGAGGACGGATTGATGACAGGAATTCCACCTCAGGGTTTGTCAGTCTTCTCAATGGTGGTGCGGTCTCGTGGGCAAGCAGGAAGCAGGACTGCGCCTCGCTTTCTACTGCTTAGGCGGAGTACATTGCACTCTCCGAAGTGTGCAAGGAAACACAATGGCTTTGCAGTTTGCTTGATGAGATCAAGGCACCACAAGAGGAAGCAACGGTCATCCGCATCGACAACCAAAGTGCCATGGCTATGGCAGAGGATGACATGATCTCCCGGCGTACAAAGCACATCGATATTCGGTACCACTACTCACGTGACCTTATCGCCAAGGGTGTCGTGGAACTGGAGCATGTCGCAACCAAGAAAATGCTTGCGGAATTCTTGACAAAGCCGCTAGACAGCGACTTGCATGTTGCAGGTGCTCGAGGAGTCGGCATGGTGGATGCAAGAGATAAGAACTAAAGACCAAGAAAACTGACATGCACAAACACAACCTAGAGCTACATGTTCATGCCAAAGAAAACTACCACAGCAGGTGGCCTACGGTGCAAAGGAGAGATTGTTGTTCTTCTATGCCCCATGGCCACTGCTATGGCTTGACGGACAGGTTGGGCATGTACTGCTCCCTTGGAGTAAGTCCCCCAAACCTTGTTCATGGTGCAAGTCCAAGCGAGACACCAGAAGTGTAGCGCAACGGATAGCATGTTGGATTTAGGGACAACAGGTCCTGCGATCGAGCCTTGATGTGCGCAGGAGGTTTTTTGACCTTCTAGCACAGGGGGAAGTTTCTTAGACATTTCTCCATGCATGAGGAGAGTGCGCCACTTGGCGGTCAGTGGATGCGCCAATTGGCGGACTGGTGAGGTGGTGTGGAGTGACTACCCCAAAAGTGTCACTACCTACACACCTTAGAAGCCAAGCCTAGGACTATGTGTACTAGGCTCATTCCTCATTCTACTTACACAATCTGGCCTTAGATGCTCCTCACAGAGTTGTCCAACTAAGGAACAGTGTAAAGAAGACACTGGTTGGTCTAAGCCCCAGGAGTTAGTCTTTGACTAGCACCATGCGCGAAAGTGACCAAGTGTTAAGTGGATACAGTTGCTAGCAAGAGATTGCCTAGGAACTGCTCAGTGTGGAACCGTAATCCTGAGGGTGATATCTTCTCCTAGATGAAATGCTAGGAGCGGACGGCAGGTGCTATTGTGTCGGCCGTGTTTCCTAGTCCGTTTGCCTCAGGCCGGTTGACAGAACCATTGTGTTGTAACCGGTTTTCTAGACCATTATCTCAAGGAGGTTGACACTGATGGAGGCATATATGTGAACAGACGCGAAGGTCTCCTTGTATTCTAAACCTGCACGTAACAAAAACCCCTTCACCATAAATCTTGTCTTGTACTTGTCAATAGTTCCATCTTTTTTGAAATATTCCTGAATACCCACTTTGACCTTGGCACGTGCGCGTTTGGGGGCCTGTCCACCAAAACCCATGCTCTGTTCTGTTTAATGGTTGCGAGTTTGCTATCCACTACCTCCTTCAACTTGGTCGCATCTAGCATGTTCATAGCCTCCGGCATAGTCACAAGCTCTCCCTAAGCCAAGCATTACCTGCTAAGACCGGTCCGTTCCGGACTCTGATCATCATACTTGGGCGGAGATTTTTCTTTGGCATGTACTTTGCCAAAGTGTTGCTAGTGGTGCTTCAAGGATTAGTTCCTTCTATTGCTCCTGCGCCGCCAGTGATCTGTTGTTTGGGGATGAGACATTAGCCTTAGAGATTGACTCAGAGGCCTCAAACGACTCAGACTCACTGTCAAAGGTTGTCATTGTGTCAGCCTGCAGAGCCACTCTCCCTTCAGCACCATCACCTCATTGACACCATCTACCAGTTTTCATGTACCTGATCACCTGACGCGAGCAACACAACCCACTCTCCTGATTTGGAAGCATAGACAAGATCAAGCGACTCTCCCTTACTCAGCGTCTTTTTGTCACCGCTCAACATCTCGGTTCCACATGAGCTTTCGAGCCGCTTCATCCCAGAGCCTCTACGCCTTGTGTACTGTATCGTATCCGACGATTACACACTTGCAAGCGCGTACATCTAGCTTGCTACTTCCTTCTTGTACTTTGACCTTTACCGAAGCAGTACACCCAAAGACCATCAAGTACGAGGTATCTGGCTTCTTTCATGAACAAGTCTCCTTTGGCATAATCTGCTACTTCTCTTGTTGTTTCTTGCCACGCCTTCCAAGCGCGGTTTCTGGAATGAGATTCACAAGGTAGCAAGAGTTCTTCCAACTTCAATCCAAAAGGAAGGTGGAAGTTTGGCATCAAAGAGCATGCTTTGTTTCATGCCGAGGATAGTCTATTTCATTCGCTCAGCAACGCCATTGCTCTGGGGGATGTAAGGCTTTGTGGTCAGGTGGTTGATGTCATTTTGGCTCAACCAGCCTCCACATGCCTCATAATCACCACCATTGTTCGTGCGCACTGCCTTCACCTTCTTGCTTATCTGCCGCTCTACTATCATGACAAACTGTTGCAGTTTCTCCTTGATCTCTCCCTTTGTCTTGTTGAAGAAGATCCAAATATTGTGACTGTGGTTATCGATTGAGGTCAAGAAATACTTGCTGTCACCGTTTGAAGGAGTGCAGAATGGTCCTCACACATCGGAGAGAATGAGGTCCAAGATAATTCCCGCACGTTGCTGATTACGCTCAAAGGGCTTTCTCTTTGCCTTGCCTTTGAGGCATGACTCACACAACTTCTTGCACTACCCCTCATCCTTGGCCTTGCATCCCTCTATCCCATGAACCACTTCGTGCTGCTACATAGCTTGAAGCATACTGTCATTCACATGGCCAAAGCGCCTTTGCCACAGCTCAACATCTGTGACTTTGGTGGAATTGGCCGCCATGGTGATAGCCTGTGTTGCAACATCAAGTTTTGGAGACTTTGGCTCTTCAACCGCTGCATGTCCCTCGTTTGTAGTCTCAATGCGCTTGGTATGCAGCATGTACATTCCATCAACTCTTGGTACCTTTGCGACAAGACTCTCCTTCGAATAAGAGATCTTGATATCTTTGTTTTTCAGAATCACGGCCTCCTCCTCCGTGAAGACGACGATCATGTCGTGATCTGTATTTTTGGATACCGACAAGAGGTTTGCCACAAAAGATGGCATGTAGATGACATTTTGCAGCTTCAAGTCCTTTTCAGCGATGTTCACATTGATGCTGATCAACGTTCTCCCTCGCCTTGCGCATTGACAACGCTGCTGTTGGCACATATGAAGCGACATTTAGCATCTCCAATGGAGATGAACCCATCATTCTCCCTTGAAGACTGGTGGTTTTTGCCAAAGTGGAGTCCATAGACTCCACGCTTGACTAGTGTCGCTTCCTTGGTTACCGACACGCTCTCAGTCATCATGTTCGTCAACTTCGTCTTACTCTTTCCTTTGCCCTCCTTTCTACCACCATGATCCCCATCTTCCTTCTTAGGTACCCTACACTCCTGTGCCCAATGCCCAGGCTTACCACCGTTGTGGCATTTCCCGGGATACTTTAAATCCTTTCCACCGCTACCATTGCCTTTTCCTCCACCGCCACCGTTTCTGTTGCCGTTCTGACCAGAAGAGGGGTTGTTGCTACAACCACCGTACTTTGCATCATAGGCTGAAATGTCAGCCTCACTACCGTTACGACGCATGGTCTCGTTGGGTACATATTCAGACATTTTCTCATATGTCAAATCCTCCTCCTTCCAACCGCCAAGGACGGTGATCATACGACCCCACCTTTTAGGTAGCGCCATGAGGAGGATCGTGGCCTGTATGTTTGCGGCAATTTTCCAGCTCATCTAGATCACTTGTTACAAGAGTCCTTCAAACTGGAGTAGGAAGTACAAAATTCACTCTTCCTCGCCTACTCTCATCCCAATCAGCTTTTCAAGGATGAAGAGATAATTAATGAGATTCGTTGACTGGTATACATGTGCAAGCTTTTCATAAGCCTTGGATGCATGTGTGATGCCGTGGAGATGGTTATGCCGTGACTCGTGCACAGATGTCACAAGGATGGCCACCGCCATCTCGTTTTTGGCGCCCCATGCGTTGTATCCAGGGTCATCTTTTGATGGTTCAACCTCTTCTCCAATGAACATCTTCAAGTAGCCGCGCACTTTCATGACAAGCTAAAACTGGAATGTCTACACAGGAAAATTAATTCATGTGAACTCGATCATACCACCATTTATTTGCTCAAGACTGAGCGTTGTAGGTGGTGTCATACTACTTCTCCGCTTCTCTACATCTCTGCTTTGTTCAGGCTGATGTAGGGTAATGTAGGCTGTTGTGTACTACCGGTTTAGAAGGTGCAGATCCATTACTTATCATTGAGCCATTGATCACCTCCAAACACAAAAAAATGCACTCTAGCGAACCCATGGCCGTGCCTCCAAGGGCAGAGCTTATCCTGGTTGAGACCAAAGGGTCGTATCTCAAAGGGTATAACTTATCATTAGCCCTTGTTTGGTAAGTGCCAACACCCGCCGTTCGAATTGATGGAGAAGATGGAGAAGATGGAGCTCATGGAGCTATTTCCTGCTGCAACACAGAGAGGGCGGGAGAATTGGGAAAGGAGCCATCTAGCTCAGTCTGAGGTCCACAGAAGCAAGTTCCAGAAAACTACCACATGCTTACGCCGATCCTCAATCCAAATCTACCATTTGAAAGATCAGGCGGAAAATTGTCCACGATCCAAGTGTCAGGCCGAACCAACGCTCGAATTGAGAGATATGAATTTCCAAAGTTTCCGGGGTCATGGACTGCCGGTGCCTGGGTGACCATGGGCAATGGCTCCATGCCTTAGCCTGAGAAAATAAAAAGGGCAAGAGGTCCAGGGTCAAGACCTCATAAGAGAAATATCCAAAAAGGTCCTAGATTCTTTGATTGCCTTGTCAGAGTGTGCTGACTAGGAAAAAGGTACCTCCCTTTACGTTTTAGGTGAGGTGAGATCTTTGTGTGCGAGCCATGGACACATGGCGATTCTCCATGGGATTGTGGGTTATGTGACCACTAGGAGTGTGCCATGAGAGGATTTTCTAGCTCTCTAGGTTGTGTGTGAATGGTCAGCCTGATTGCTAGGCTAATTTGCTCTCTTCTGTGAGATTATGGACTCTAGTGTGAGAGCCTTAGCCTCCATGGCTAAATGGTGTGGCTTGTTAGAAGGCTGACTTGCCCAAGCTCTAGCTCTATATGTACTCCATCATTTTGAGTGATTCAACAACCATTCTTCAGCACAAGTGATGCCCTTTCAGACCCACATGCTCGCTGCTCCAAGGCTCCCTGTCTCCTCTAGATCCAACATTTGGTATCAAAGCCAAGTTCTGCCAGTTTCAGCCAGCACAGGCCGTCACTCTGAAAGTGACGAATTAGGACCAACCCTTGACCAAATTTGATGATCAACCACGGGATCTTCAATTTTGCAAGACAAGCTTTCCAATGACACAGGGATGACAAAGATCCAACAGTCACATTGAGAATTATGCTCAAAACGAGGTCGGCCATGCCTACACTATTCTGAATTTGTGAGACTGTCGCCTTGTGATGACCATAACTCTCTTATTTCTTTGTAAAATTTTAAAAAATGGTACATGAAAATTGTAGTATCTTTGTTACGCTTTCCATTTGTGCAAACATATTTGCATTCCATTCACTTGTTTGGGAGAAATGCGGTTTTACAAACTGGCTGGTCTGAGCTGGAGTAGGAACAGAAGCATACCCTGTTTTCAAGAGGGCATATCTTTCAAAATCCCCTATTGATGACCCTGTTTTATGGGTCCATCTGAAAGATTTTGAGCTGAATTTTCCACTGGTGGGCTTTGTTTTTTCCAAATTTCTAGTTTACTGGCATCTGTAGTCCACTTTGTGTCAGACAATGTTTGGGCAGAAAAAGCAGCACAAGCAGGGGTAGCGCCGCCACCCAAGGGCAGCGTTGAGCATCACCAAAGTTTTAAATGACAGCAGCAGGTGTGGTCACTGCAACCCAGCCCTAGGAGAGGCTGGAAGGATGTGCCAACTTCACAATTTGTAAGATCCGTACCTGCCTCCTTTTGGAGGAGAGGGGCTTGTGGGAGGTGGTGAGCGACGACAAGCACGCTCCACCTCCACAGGCAAAAGTCATCACCGCCATGGAGGTGGTGGCGGGGAAGATGCTACAAGAAAGTGCAGCAGATGCAAGTTCATCTATAACTACAACTACGGCATATAAGGAGTGAAAGAAGAAGGATAGGCAAGCTTACAGGCTGCTTGTTAGCACCATCTCCAACCCGCATCTTCAAAACGTGAATTACAAGGCTACTACAAAAGAGGGATGGAACGCATTCCGCAAGAAGTATGAGAGCAAAAATCCTGCATTTCTCATGCTTTTGGAGGAGAAAATGATGGCGTTGAAAATGCAGGGTGGTGATGGGATGGAGGCGTACTTGGACAGGGCAAAGAAGTTGGCAAAGAAGCTGGCAAAGCAGCTGAAAGCGGCCGACAATCCTGTGGAAGAGACGCGCTTCATCATCCTCTTACTGAGGGCACTGCCAGCGAGCTACAACACGGTACAAGAGAGATTGAAATGCTAGCTGAATCTCGACCTCGACTTCATCTGCACGCACTTGGTATAAGTAGAACTACGTCAAAGTGTAGCAAAGCGCAATGGCAACGGCCGTAGTGAAGCAGCTTTTGTGGCTTCAAGCTCACGTAACCAGCAGCACCAGCAGTGTAGACAGTAGAGAAGCAAAAGGAAAGGCAAGTGCCACTATTGCCAGAAAGAAGGACTCTACAAGAAAGAGTACTTCAAGTTCAAGAGGGACCAAAAGGAGTAGAAACAAGAGCAGTAAAAGCAGCAATCTCCTCAGAAACAGCAGTAGTAGTAGAACCAGACCGGCGTGCGCCATGTGGGCAACATGAATGTAGCCAATGTTGGGAAAGGAGCCATCCGGCTCAGTTTCAGGTCCAGAGGAGCAAGTTCCAGGAAAGTACCAGATGCCTGCTCCGATCGTTGATCCGACTTTGTCATTGGAAAGATCAGGTGGCGAAATATCTACGGTCCAAGTTTGAGGCCAATCCAACTGTCCGATTGGGAGATATGAATTTTTTAAGTTTCGGGGGTTATGGACCGCCGATATCCGGGTGACCATGGGCGATGGCTCCATGCTTTAGCCTGAGAAAACAAAAAGGCAAGAGGTCCAGGGTCAAGTCCTGATAGGAGAAATATCCAAAAAGGTCCTTGGTCTTAGGATTGTCTTGTCAGAGTGTGCTGACTAGGATAAAGGTACCTCTCCTTACTTTTTAGGTAAGGTGAGATCCTTGTGTACTAGCCATGGACACATGGCGATTCTCCATGGGTTTGTGGGTTATGTGACCATTACGAGTGTGCCATGAGAGCATTTTCTAGCTCTCTAGGTCGTGTGTGAGTGGTCAGCCTGATTGCTAGGCTGATTTCCTCCCTTGTGTGAGATTATGGACTCTAGTGTGTGAGCCTTAGCCTCCATGGCTAAGTGGTGTGGCTTGTGAGAGGACTGACTTACCCAAGCTCTAGCTCTATATGTACTCCATCATTTTGAGTGATTCAACAACCATTCTTCAGCACAACTGATGCCCTTCCAATCACACATGCTCGCTGCTCCAAGGCTCCCTCTCTCCTCCAGATCCAACATTTGGCATCAGAGCCAAGTTCTGCCACTTTCAGCCAGCACAGGCCGTCACATTGAGAGTGACGGGTTGGGGTGAAACCTTCACCAGATTTGACAATCAAGATTTTCAAGTACAAGAGACAAGCTTTCCAACGAGCCCAAGATCGCGAAGATCCAACGGTCGGATTGAGAGTTATGCTCAAAACGAGGTCGGCCAGGGCTTTACTCTTCTCTATGAGTAAGACTGTCGCCTTGTGATGACCATAACTCTCTCGTTTCTTTGTCAAATTTAAAACGTGGCACATGCGAATTGTAGTATTTTTCCTAAGCTTTCCATTGGTGCAAAACGTTTTGCAATCCATTGATTCGTTTGGGAGAAACGCCATTTACAAGCTGGCTGGTCTGAGTTGGAGTAGGAGCAGAAGCATACCCTGTTTTCAAGAGGGCATATCTTTCAAAATCCCCTGTTGATGACCCTGTTTTATGGGTCGATCTGAAAGGTTTTGAGCTACATTTTCCAGTGGTGGACTTGATTTTTCCAAATTCCCAGTCTGCTGGCATCTACAGTCCATTTTCTGTTAGACAGATTTCTGGCAGAAGCAGCAGCAGAAGCAGGGGTAGCGCCGCCATCCAAGGGCAGCGCTGAGCATCACCAGGGCTCAAAATGGCAGTAGCTGGCATTGTAACAGCAGCCCAGCCTTTGGAGAGGCTGGAGGGACGCGCCAACTTCATGTTTTGGAAGATCCGTACCCGCCTCCTTTTGGAGGAGAGGGGCTTGTGGGAGGTGGTGAGCGGCGACGAGCCGGCTCAAGTTCCACAGGCAAAAGGCATCACCGCAGCGCAGGTGGTGGCGGGGAAGACGCCGCAAAAGGGTGCAGCTGATGCGGGTTCTTCTGCAGCTGTACCAGCGGCGTATGAGGAGTGGAAGAAGAAGGACAGGCAGGCCTACAGGTTGCTTATCAACACCATCTCCAACCCGTATCTTTAGTACGTGAGTGACAAGGCTACTGCAAAGGAGGGGTGGGACACGTTGTGCAAGAAGTATGAGAGCAAGGATCTTGCATTCCTCATGCTTTTGGAGGAAAAGATGATGGCGCTGAAAATGCAGGGTGGAGAAGGGATTGAGGCGTATCTGGACAGGGCAAAGGAGCTGGCGAAGCAGTTGAGAGCGGTCGGCAACCCTATGGAAGAGACGCGCTTCATCCTCCTCTTGCTGAGGGGATTCCCAACCAGCTACGACACGGTGCGAGAGACGTTGGAGTGCCAGCCGACTCTCGACCTTGATTTCATCTGCACGCACTTGGTGCAGGTGGAACTACGTCGCAATGCAGCAAAGCGCAATGGCGGCAGAAGGAGCAGTGAAGCCGTTTTCATGGCCATGGGCTCACGCAACCAGCAGCAGCAGCAGTCCGGGCAGCAGAGAGGCAAGAAGAAGGGCAAGTGCCACTATTGCCAGAAATAGGGACAGTACAAGAAAGAGTGCTTCAAGTTCAAGAGGGACCAGAAGGAGCAGCAGCAGCAGCAGAAAAAGCAGCAATCTCCACAGCAACAGCAGCAGCAGTCACAGCAACGCCAGCAGCAACAGCAGCAGCAGAACCAGACTGGCGTGCGCCATTTTGGCAACATGAACGTCGCCAAGGAGGTGCGCGACCGTCTCTTCATGGCAAAGTCTGACATGTCGCAGAAGGAAAAGGCGGATCTGGCGTGGTACAAGGACTCGGGGTGTACCAAGAGTCTGACGCACCACAAGGAGTGGTTTACGCAGCTGCTCTCCATTCCCCCTCGTCCGATTGCTTTGGGTGATGATCGGATGGTGTATGCTGAGGGGATTGGGATTGTGGAGATGTGGTTGGAGACCCCGCGTGGCATTGAAGTGGGAGTTTTCCATGGTGTGCTGTATGTACCTGATGTTGCGTTCAACCTTCTCTCAGTGTCCTCTCTCACCAACACAGGACTGCGCGTTGTTTTTTACGATGATTATGGCTACATCCTCGACAAGGAAACAGGAGAGGAGTTGGCCAAGTCGGTGAAGGAGGGCGACATGTACCGCCTGCTGGGGGCGACCAAGATCCCGCGTGAGCAGAGTCTTGCAGTAGTGGTGCAGGCAACAGATGGCGAGATCTGGCATGCACGCTACGGCCACATCGGCATGCGCGCCTTGCAGCAACTTCAAGCAAAGCAGATGGTGCGTGACCTACCTCCAATCTCTAACTTTGAGCAGAAGTTGTGCATCGGTTGTTTGGAGGGGAAGCAGCACCGGGAGGCGTTCTCTGGAGCAGGGGAGCGTGCAAACAAGGTGTTGGAGCTGGTCCACACGGACTTGTGCGGACCGATGCAGACCCAGAGCTTTGGAGGCTCTAGGTATTTCCTGATCTTCATTGATGATTTCAGTCGTTACATTGCTGTGTACTTCCTTCCTTCCAAGGACCAGTGCTTTGACATGTTCAAGGAGTTCAAGGCCATGGTGGAGAACCAGACTAGGAAGAAGATCAAGGCGATGCGCAGCGATCGCGGTGGAGAGTACCTAAGCAAGGAGTTCCAGGACTACCTCGCAGCAACTGGCATCAAGGCGCAGCCTACCGCGCCGTACTCACCGCAGCAGAACGGTGTAGCAGAACGCGCCAACCGTACCATTGTGGAGTCTGCACGCTCCATGCTGCACGCGGCTTGACTGAACTACGACCTCTGGGCTGAAGCCGTGAGCACTGCAGTCTACATCAAGAACCGTAGTCCAACTAAGGCGCTAGAGCAGATGATGCCGTACGAGGCATGGTTCGGCAAGAAACCAAGCGTGGGTCATCTTCGAGCATTTGGCAGCCTGGCGCACATGCACGTGCCCAAGGAGAAGCGGCAGAAATGGGACGCAAAGAGTGTGCAGATGCTGATGATTGGCTACGACGTGGCAAGCAAGGCCTATCGCCTTTACGAGAGGGATACAGGCCACGTCATCATCTCCAGGGATGTCGTCTTCAACGAGAGCAACGTCATTGGCACCAACATTGTGTGTGAAGAGGCAGCAAAACCAGCAGCTGATGAGACAGTGGGAGCAAAATCCTTCCTGACCCAGTCTCTCCTGATCCTTCCTCTACTATGACAGTGGGAGTATCACTCTACTCTCCCATGTCTGATGCTGCAGATACAACAGCCTCATCGGGAGAAACAGAGGAGGGAGATGGAGCACTACCAGCAGCAGCAGTTGTGCCAGCAGCACCGCGCCAGCCGCCCGCTAACGCTCCAGCACCAGGTCGCAGATACCCTCTTAGGGTGCGTTACAAGCCTGGTGAGCGCGGCCATTTCTGGATGTTGCAGAAACCAGAAAAGATGAACGTTGCAGTTGCAGCAGATTCAGATGAGCCAACGTCATACAAGGAGGCCATGGCTGTACCGGATGCAGCAGATTGGGCGCAAGCCGTACAGCAAGAGATATAGTCGCAGCTAGACAACAGCACATGGGAGCTGACTGAGCGTCCACCTGGATGTAAGGTGATCAAGTGCAAGTGGGTGTTTAAGAAGAAGCGGGGAGCAGATGGTAACCTGGAAAAGTACAATGCAAGGCTGGTCGCCAAGGGCTACTCGCAGTAGGAGGGCATCGACTACACAGAAACGTTTGCCCCTGTTGCAAAGTTTGCCTCTGTACGCACGCTCCTCTCTTACGCAGCAGCTGAGGACTTCGAGGTTCACCACATGGATGTCAAGACGGCATTCTTGAATGGTGACTTGGGAGGGAGATCTACATGGAGCAGCCGGAGGGGTTCGTCATGGATGGCCAGGAGCACCTGATTTGTAAGCTGCAGAAGTCGTTGTACGGCCTCAAGCAAGCGTCGCGTGCTTGGAACCAGAAGTTGGATGCGGCGTTGCAGTGCTTGGGTTTTGAGCGCAGCGAGTGTGACTACAGCGTGTATCGCTGGCAGCATGAGCATGAGATCCTCATCATCATTGTCTATGTGGATGACATGCTCCTCCTTTCTAACAGCATGTCTGCACTGTAGGAGTTCAAAGAAGCCATGTAGGAGCGCTTCTAGATGTCTGATCTCGGGGAGGCATCATACTTCCTTGGTATCTAGATCACGCGTGATCGCAAGTCACGCTCTCTCTCGCTGCAGCAGAGCCGCTACATCAAGGATGTTTTGCAGCGGTTTGGCATGGCAGAGGCAAAACCCATCGGCACGCCGCTAGAGACGCGGCAGTACCTTGTGAGTTTGAATGGAGAAGCAGATGCAGCCAAGCGGCAGAAGTACCAAAGCCCCGTCGGCAGTCTCATGTACCTGATGGTGGCAACCAGGCCGGACCTCGCACAGGCTGTGAGCGCTGTGATCCAGCACATGGCTAATCCCGGACTGGAGCACCAGAAGGCAGTGAAGCGGATCTTCCGCTACCTTGCTAAGACCATCAACGTCGGCATCACCTACAACGGCAACGACAACATCATCATCGGCTACACAGATGCAGATTGGGCTTCAAATCCTGAGACCCGCAAGTCCATCTCTGGACATGTATTTCTCATGAATGGAGGTGCCATCAGCTGGTGCAGCAAGCGGCAGGTGGTCGTGGCCACCTCGAGTACAGAAGCTGAGTACATATCTCTCAGCTTTGGAGCCAAGGAAGCAGTTTGGCTCCAGCGTCTCATGGCAGAGATGAGTGGGAGTGCAGCAGTTCCAGTTCCTCTCCGCGTCGACAACCTGAGCGCAATCGCACTCGCCAAGAATCCTGAGCACTATGCACGCACCAAGCACATTGATATCGCATATCATTTCATCAGGCACATGGTGTAGGAGGGTGCTATCAAGCTGGAGTTTACTCCAACCAGCAAGCAGGTCACTGATTTCTGCACCAAGCCAGTGACCCGTGAGAAGCAGCAGTTTTGCATGAAGGCATGTGGACTCAGCGCACTCTGACTGCGGCAAAGTGGGAGATTGTTGGGAAAGGAGCCATCCGGCTTAGTTTCAGGTCCATAGGAGCAAGTTCCAGGAAAATACCAGATGCTTCCTCTGATCGTCGATCCGACTTCACCATTGGAAAGATCAGGTGGCGAAATATCTGTGGTCCAAGTTTGAGGCCGATCCAACGGTCGGATTGGGAGATGAATTTTCGAAGTTTCGGGGGTCATGGACCGCCGATATCCGGGTGACCATGGGCGATGGCTCCATGCTTTAGCCTGAGAAAAGAAAAGGGCAAGAGGTCCAGGGTCAAGACCTGATGGGAGAAATATCCAAAAAGGTCCTTGGTCTTAGGATTGCCTTGTCAGAGTGTGCTAACTAGGATAAAGGTACCTCTCCTTACTTTTTAGGTGAGGTGAGATCCTTGTGTACTAGCCATGGACAAATGACAATTCTCCATGGGTTTGTGGGTTATGTGACCATTAGGAGTGTGCCATGAGAGCATTCTCTAGCTCTCTAGGTTGTGTGTGAGTGGTCAGCCTGATCGCTAGGCTGATTTCCTCCCTTGTGTGAGATTATGGACTCTAGTGTGTGAGCCTTAGCCTCCATGGCTAAGTGGTGTGGCTTGTGAGAGGGCTGACTTACCCAAGCTCTAGCTCTATATGTACTCCATCATTTTGAGTGATTCAACAACCATTCTTCAGCACAAGTGATGCCCTTCCAATTACACATGCTCGCTGCTCCACAGCTCCCTATCTCCTCCAGATCCAACAGCCAAGGAGGTGCATGACCGCCTCTTCATGGCAAAGTCTGGTGCGTCGCAGAAGGAGAAAGCGGACCTCATGTTGTACAAGGACTCAGGGTATACCAAGAGCCTGACACATCACAAGGACTGGTTTACGTAGGTGCTCTCCATGCCCCTTCAACCGATTGCTTTGGGAGATGGTCGAGTGGTGTATGCTGAAGGGATTGGGATTGTGGAGATGTGGTTGGAGATCCCACGTGGCATTGAAGGGGGAGTATTCCATGGCGTGCTATGTGTACCTGATGCTGTATTTAGCCTTCTCTCAGTGTCCTCTCACCAACAAAGGACTGCGAGTCGTCTTTGACGACGACTATGGCTACATTCTCGACAAGGAAACGGGAGAGGAGTTGGCCAGGTTGGTGAAAGAAGGCGACATGTACCGCCTATTGGAGGAGACAAAGATCTCGCGCAAGCAGAGTCTTGCAGCAGTGGTACAGGCTACATATGACAAAATCTGGCATGCACGCTTCGGCCACATCGGCATGCGTGCCTTCCAGCAACTTCAAACAAAGCAGATGGTGCGTGACTTGCCAACCATCTCCAACCTTGAGCCGTAGTTGTGCATCGACTGTTTGGAGGGGAAGCAGCATCATGATGCGCTCTCCGGTGCAAGGAAGCGTGCAAAGGAGGTACTGGAGCTGGTCCACATAGACTTGTGTGGCTAATGCAGACCCTGAGCTTTGAAGGCTGTATGTATCTTCTCATTGCTAATTTTAGCCGTTACACTGTTGTGTACTTCCTTTCCTCCAATGACTAGTGCTTTAACAGTTTAAAGGAATTCAAGGCAATGGTGGAGAACCACACTGGCAAGAAGATCAAGGCATTGCCTAGCGATCGCGGTGGTGTATCTGAGCAAGGATCTCAAGGACTACCTTGCAGCAGCTGGTATCAAGGCATAGCGTACCACGCCACCCTCGCCATAAGAGAACGGTGTAGCAGAACGCGCCAAGCACACCATCGTTGAGTCGGTGCACTCCATGCTACACGTAGCTCGACTCACATACGATTTCTGGGCTGTAGAAGTCAGCACTGCAGTGTACATCAAGAACCATAATCCAAGGCGCAAGAGGAGATGACATCGTACGAGAGGTGGTTCGGCAAGAAGCCAAGCTTAGGTCATCTTTGTGTGTTTGGCAGCTTGGCGCACATGTACGTGCCAAAGGAGAAGCGGCAAAACTGGAACGCGAAGAGGGTATAGATGCTGATGATAGGCTATGACGTGGTAAACAAGGCATATCGCCTCTACGAGAGGGATATAGGCCACTTCATCATCTCCAGGGATGCCATCTTCAACAACAGTAACGTCATCAGCACCAACATTATCTTCGAAGAGGTAGAAGAACCAGTAGCTGATGAGGCAGTGGGAGCAGATATCTTTCCTGATCCAGTCTCTCCTAATCCTTCCTCTACTGTAACAGTGGAAGAATCACCCTACTCTCCTATGTCTGATGCAGTAGATATAGTAGCCTCATGAGCAGAAGTAGAGGAGGGAGATGCAACACCACCACCAGCAGCAGTTGTGCAAGCAGCACCGCGCCAACGACCCACTAACACTGTAGCACCAGGTCGCAGCTACCCTCTTATGTTGCGCTACAAGCCTGGTGAGCGCGGCCATTTCTGGATGCTATAGAAACCAGAACAAATGAACATCACAATTGCAGAAGATTCAGATGAGCCATTGTCCAACAAGGAGGCCATGGGTACACCAGATGTAGCAGATTGGGTGCAAGCTGTGCAACAGGAGATATAGTCGCAGTTCAACAATGGTACATGGAAGCTGACTAAGCGTCCACCTGGACGCAAAGTGATTAAGTGCAAGTGGGTGTTCAAGAAGAAGCAGGGAGCTGATTGTGAGAATTAGCACTTCTCCAGGATCACAGGTGTCTCAGGAGATACAACAAATCAAGCAACTGTGACTGAAATGCATTGTGCTGTACACACTGCAACTGTACGCTGCAAAGAATCACTTTCTGTTACACACTGTCGATTCAAGAGGTTACACAAAAGTCACAGGTACACGGCTCGTCTCTTGAGGTTTCCAACGATATGCTATACTTGCAAAATGGTGCAGTACAGACGAAACAATCTACAAATGAAACTACTACCTATTTGTACTAGTCTAGTGACTAGGAAATACAAAAAGCAAGCAAAATGCACGAGCTTGGTCTGTCCGGTCCACTTGTGTCTTCCTTGAGCATCCCGGACGTCGGTCGGTGTCCCCAGCCACCGAGCGACCGAAGTTGGCGGATGCCCAGCGCCCTCGGTGCGATCCATGGACGAGATTGTCCTGATCTGCGACAGGTCCTCTGCTCCCGTCGATCTTCTCGCTCGTCAGGTGAGGAGGAGCTCGTGCTCGCACTCTCGATCCCGCGACGGCTGCGATCGCTCCATCGTCTGTGCGATGCCCTCCGATCCATTGATCCATTGCTTATAAAGATCCCGTAGCTCTGTTCTCTCGATCCGATGCCTCGATCGAAGCCCGTCCATCTGCTCCGATCTTCGGTCCGTGTTTCTGCTGCTCCACCGCTCGCCACATCAGCACCTATCGTATCGGGAGGAGCTCACGCTCGCACTCTCGTACTTGCACTCGGTCCTCACCGAGGCCATAACCTGTACTTCCGCAAATTACGCCAAAACGTAAGGTGGTCGTCCGCAATATCCTGTCAGATCAATAGGAGGCTGCGGCAGGCCCTCGTACCGAGTTAGACTCCCGGACGATGGTAACTGACCCTGTCATCGGTAGAGCAGAGTCCAGTAGAGTAGAGTCCGGTAGAGTAGGCAGAGGGGTGGGGGAGAGAGTGGCGACCTCTCCCCCAGCCCTCTTGCCTTTTTATCCCAAGTGTCCATGCCGAGCACAAAGTAGGACACTTGTGGGATAGTGACATAATCTATGTCACTTTTCTCCTTTTGCCCATATCTCCAGATCGAGCCATCCAAATTGGCTGAAATTTGGACAGTGGACGGCTGACGAGGAGATCTGTCCATTGGTCCTACCTGACCAGGAATCGGCCTTGTAGTGATGAAGATCCTGATTTTCCAACATTCCCCCCCTTGAATGCCAAGCCCGAGAAGGGGTGGCATTCAAGCAGAAAAGCAGGCGGCAAAGAAAAGAAAGCAAGGCAGGGGCACGCACGTCCAAAAAATGCTCATCGACGGTGGAGATGAGACTTCCCCCCCCCCCCCGGGCGGCCCAAGCCGATGCCAAACAAAATAGCAGAACAGGAGGCACCCGGTGG
>SZWC01002321.1:0-37990 GCA_023375785.1 Penium margaritaceum | reverse complement strand
CCCCCCCCCGGGCGGCCCAAGCCGATGCCAAACAAAATAGCAGAAAAGGAGGCACCTGGTGGCCCGCTTGATATACCCAACTTGGGCCAATGCCTTGGCAGAGCCGTACGGCAGAGTGAGGGGTGCCATCAGGGAGCCTCCTGCCTGGACACATGTGGGATCGAAACCCCACACATGGCCGGGACCCGTGGTGGGCCAACATCCGTGGCCCACCATCGGTTTCTTGACTGGAGAAGGCGAGCGGCGAGGTCAAGAATGGAACAGAAATGCGAAAAGAGAACGCGCGGCCCCCAGTGAGGAGGGGAAGAGAAACGGAGCATGGACAAAACTCGAAAGAGAAGGCCGAGACGGACACCCGGAGTGTGGCGTGTAGCGGGGAGTGAGCCGCACCCTTGATATTGTCAGGATGCGAGGAGCAAGCCGCAAGACAGCTTGGAGCGCGAACAGGACACGGGAAAGAGAGGCAGAAGCTGTTGTGAAAAGAGAGGCGTAGGCGCCACGCACGGCCACCGGGTCCAACGCCTCATATGGGGGAACCCAGGAGGCCATGCGGGGAGCGCGAGAGAGGGCATAGCGAAGAGGAGAGGGGCGTAGCGGCCAACCGCAACCCGCGTCCGTGCCAACGCCTCATGTGGGGGGCACGAAAGCGGGAGGGGAGAGCGGCATTGCCGTCGGTCATCTTCGTCCATCCCAACGCCTCATGCGGGGGGGACGGAAGAAGAGGACCCAGAGGATGCAGGAGCAGGGAGAGAGAGCAAGCCGAGGTGAGCACAGAGCGCAGCATGACGGTCGGTAGAAAGAGGCTTGGTGAAGATGTCAGCGGATTGCTGCTCGGTAGGAATGTAGAACATGCGAACCTCACCGTCGGCAACAGCGTCACGGACGTAGTGATACTGCCGGCGAACGTGTTTGGTGCGATCATGGAGAACGGGATCCTCGTAGAGGGCAATGGCACCTTCGTTGTCGCAGTTGATGGTGGTAGGTGCGAGTTGGTCGAAGCCGAGTTCAGAAAGAAGCATGCGAAGCCAGACGACTTCACGAGTGGCTTCACTCTCAGCGATGTATTCGGCTTTAGTGGAGGACAGAGCCACCACGGATTGCTTATTTGAGCGCCAACTGACGGGGCCTCCATTGAGAAGAAAAACGTAGCCAGACGTCGATCGACTGGTGGCATGATCACCGGAGAGGTCCGTGTCGCAGAAGCCATGAAGAATGTTGTCACCGGTGGAAGAGTACCGAATTCCAAGGTCAGCGGTGGAGTGCAAGTAGTGAACGCTTTGTTTGGCCGCAACGATGTGAGCGGCGGTGGTGTTCTCGCAGCCTTGGCTGAGGATGCCGACAGCATAGGAAAGATCAGGACGTGTGGCAACAGAGGCATACATCAGGGAGCTTACCATGCTGGGAAAAACTTTGGCGTCGGCGGGAGCGAGAAGATCCACCGGAGCGGGGACTTTGGTGAGGCCATGCTAGAGAGCCAAGGCTGTAGCCATAGGGTTGGCGTCACCAAGTTGAAACTTATCAGCGACACGTTGTGCATACGTGGCTTGATTGAGAACGATGTGACTGTCCTGCTGTTGGTCCACTTGAATGCCGAGATTATATTTCAAGGGACCCATGTCACTCATCTCAAAGCGCCGAGACAGCTGATCCTTGAAAGTGGAGATGGTATGCAGCGTGGGACCAAATAGGATGAGGTCATCGACATAGAGAATGATGCCGATGGTGTTGGCTCTGGAGCGATAGTAGATCGAGTGGTCAGAATGGAGACGAGTCAGATTTTACCCAAGGAAGAACTCATGAATCTTGAGATTCCATTGGCGTGGGGCCTGCTTTAGCCCGTAGAGAGAGCGCTTGAGATGACAGACGAGATGAGCCTTGTTAGGTTCCACGAAGCCCTCCGGTTGTGTCATGTAGATGCTCTCATTCAGGTCCCCGTTGAGAAAGACGCATTTGACATCCATCTGATCCAGAATCCAACCGTTAGCAGCAGCAAGAGACAGAATGACACGGATGGAGGAATACTTGGCCGCTGGGGCGAAGGTGTCACTATAGTGGACGCCGAGAACCTGATTGTAACCACGGGCCACGAGGCCAGCTTTGTATCGTTCAGGTTCGCCAGCACTGTTGAGTTTTTTTCGAAACACCCACTTGCAAGTAACGACAGGTTGGTCCGGCGGCTGTGGGACAAGATCCCATGTACCTTGTTTTTGAAGCTGATCAAATTCCTCTTGGCTGACTTGGCGCCAAAGAGCCGCATCACGTCGACGCATGGCATCCTTGTAGCTGATGGGGTCAATGACTTGAGTGACGAGAGCGCTGTCATCTTCATCATCTTGTTATGTTCTGTATATGCCCCTGGTCCAATCAGCGGAGGATTTAGACTGGGTATGCACTGCGCTTGTAGTGCAAGTCCCCCAGCGACATGCAAGAGAGATTGAGAGAGACAAGGCATGCACTACTCACCCTTGTGGAGTAAGTCCCCTTGGTCTACTCTTGGTAGTCTACCTGGTACATGCTCCTTAGGACAACTTCCTACAGCCTAGTGGGTGAAGGCGCCATCTCACAAGCGAGAGGTCCAGGGACAAATCCCGCCAGGACCAACTTTTCTTTGTGACTAGAAAGGGCCAAGGAAGCTTCCTAGAAGCCTCTAAGATCCAAGGTGGATCAAGCGCCACTTGGCGGTCACAGAGGGTGCCATGTCATCAAAGCTGATGACATTGTCTAGGGTGGCCTTGGAGGGAGGCCCCCTCCAAGGAGCCACTGGGAGCACTGACCAGAGACTATATAAGGCCTGTCATTTGCATGTGATCAAATCATCATCTCTTACTATTGAGACTTGGGAGAAAACTAATCCCTTGTTGGCCACCAAGAAAGAGGGTAAAGAATAAGTGCAAGTGCACACTTTGGTATGTAGTATTGCCAGTTGGGTGAGAGTTTGGAATACTCTCCGGCCACGGTTGGGACAAGCTAAGTGAACCTTTCAGTGTGGAAACACCACTCCGTGGGTGATCTTTACCTTGGTTGACATACCAAGGGCGGTCGGCCGTTTGCCTCTCGGCGCCGTTTACTCTAGACNGTTTCATCGAAGATGGGTTGTCGTGCACGGGCCACAATTTGCGTAGCAGGATCCCAAACTCTGTACATGTCGTTGTTGTCTTCATATCCAAGAAGGAAACAGACTTTAGACCGCGGCTCCAACTTGGAGCAAAGTTTTGGGCGTAGCCAGACGTGAGCGGTGCAGCCGAAGATGCGAATGTGTTACAGATGGGGTTTCGCACCGGTCCATGCTTCATATGGTGTATGAGTAGCACTAGGAAGTTTCATTGTGGGCAGTCAGTTGGTAATGTAGGCTCCAGTAGAGAGAGCCTCCTCCCAAAAGACGGGTGGTAGTGCAGTTGTGTGTAGCATTGTCTGAGCGCGTTCCAGAAGAGTCTGATTCATGCACTCAGCCTTCCCGTTTTGTTGAGGCGTGTAGGGAACGGTGCGTTGGTGTTGGATACCTTTCTGCTGGAAGAAAGAGTGGAGTGAGTGACAAATGAACTCACCGCGATTGTCAGTTCTGATTTTCTTCACGGTGAGGTTGGTTTCATTTTCAATCTGCCGCATCCAGGTCTTGATGATATCGGCGGCTTCGTTTTTGTAGCGGAGAAACTTGACCCAAACGAAATGGCTGTAGTCATCGATGATGACCAGGAAGTAGTGCTTGTTTGACAGGGAACATTCCTTGATGTAGCAGAGGTCCATGTGAAGCAGTTCCAGTTTTTGTGTTGTAGTTGGATGAGCCTTGAATGGTTTTTTATGCTGTTTGCCTGTCAAACAGCCGCTGCATGGTGTTGTGTCGGAAGGCTTCGTAAGTCCAGATGGGAGATCATGAATCCATTGTTGTTGTGCCATGTTGTGTAGGGTGGCATAGTTGACGTGGGCAAGCCGGCGATGCCATAAGTCAGCTGTAGAAGTAGCCGAGGTGGGATGACGGCTGTCAGAAGAAACAACTGCCATAAATGTGACTTCTGGTTCATTTGTCAGCATAGCTGATGGCACCTCCTCTGAGTCGAGAATTCTCAGGTGACCAGTGCGAGTAGCAACGGCTGCTAGATTCCCTTTGGTGTCCAGAATCTTGCAGTTCTTGTCCAAATCAAAAATCACTCTGAAGCCGTTGTGGTTGATGCATCCGACAGATAGGAGATTAGCCGCAAGTTCAGGGACAAATAAAACCTGGCTGAAGGTGCACGTCACCTGTTTCCCTTGAAGGGTAATAAGCACTTGCACTGTACCTTCACTGTAGGCCGGGATGAGTCGTCCATCACCCACACGAACTGCGTGAGGTTGTGCGTACTGGGTGTAGGTGGTGAACCATTCCTTGCGACAGGTCATATGCTTGGTACATCCTGAGTCAATAATCCAGGCAAGGACTCCCGCAGCGAGTAGGTAGGCACAGTCAACGGAGCACATTGCCAGTTCTTCCAGGATGGGTTTTTCATGATTGATTGAGGAGTCAGAACTTGCCCTCCTTGAGTCTGAAGGGTGTTGTTCGAAGTCGGTTGCGTCGGCTCTGAAAACATTTAGCTGGGGAATGGAGTCACTGTCCGGGTTTTGCTGCATGTCGGCGGAATTGTGACTTGTAAAACCTGAGATGAGATGGGAAAAGTCAGCCAACAGTGTTGAAAAGGCTGAGAGAAAGGCTGATGGTGTCTCATCAGTGAGAAGAGCATGCGGAGTGTTGTGCGTTGGCGCATTGAATCGCGGTCGTTGCTCTAGACGAGTCGGACAGTCAAGTTGGATGTGCCCCTTTTTCTTGCATTGCCAACAGATGCGATCCGTTGGGTGAACATAAGGCCTGGGAGCCTGTTGAGGATATCCAGGTCGAGGTTGATACGTGGCTTGAGTGCCTTGGTTGGTGCTGGGACTAATATTCCCATAGGTCTCGTATTTCTTTGTTCGTCGATCTAGTCGTCCTTGATATTTGGCATAAAGTCCGACTTCACCACCGTTTTCTTTGATGTAGGCATCTTCGTCAAGCATGAGAGCCTGTGTTGCCTTCTCAATGGTTAGCACATGTGGCTTGGCGGCTGCTATCGCTGCGGCCGCTGCTGGTCCTGCTGCTGCTTGTACTGCTGCTACTGCTGCTGGAACAACGTTCCCAATGGCGTCTAGAGCACTCTTGACAGCAGACGCGATAAGTGCAATTTTTTCATCATCTTCCTGTCGATCGTTGTTGAAGGTTTGAAGTCGCTTCACTATGTGTTGAAAACGTGTAGGAAGACTCTGAAACAAGGTCTGAACAAGCACTCTTTTAGAGATAACTTCACCCAAGGCTGTGATGCGACTGGAAAGATGTTTCAGATGACTGATATGATCCTCATGCCGAGTGTGTTCCTCCATTTTTTAGTGTGAAACTCTTTGAGTAGATGACCCAGCTCATCGTCGCTGATCTTGTGATAATGTCGCTTGAGGGCTCGCCATGCAGTTCTCGGACAGAGGTCCACATTGTCGTCACGAATGAGAAATTTGAGCCGCTCTTCCAGTTGCATAGCCAGGATTGCAAAAGCTTGGTCGCACCGCCTTTTATGACTAATTTTCTCCTCGGCCGAGGCATTGGCGTCCACAACGTCTGTAGGTGGGTCGGTGACCACCCCCCATGGTCCTTTGTTCATGAATATCATTTTCATGTTGAACGCAAAAGATTGAAAGTTGTCGCCGTTGAAGATTGGTACCTTGAAATGATCATGATGGCCGCTTCCTGTGAGTAACGCCATGGCAACGACTGCTCCTGGTGAAGGCACCTCCTGCTCTGATACCAAATGTGAGAATTAGCACTTCTCTAGGATCACAGGTGTCTCAGGAGATACAACAAATCAAGCACCTGTGACTGAAATGCACTGTGTTGTACACACTGCAACTGTATGCTGCAAAGAATCACTTTCTGTTACAAACTCTCGATTCAAGAGGTTACACAGAAGTCAGAGGTCACGGCTCGTCTCTTGAGGTTTCCAACGATATGCTATACTTGCAAAATGGTGCAGTACAGACGAAGCAATCTACAAATGAAACTACTACCTATTTGTACTAGTCTAGTGACTAGGAAATACAAAGAGCAAGCAAAATGCACCAGCTTGGTCTGTCCGGTCCGCTTGTGTCTTCCTTGAGCGTCCCGGACGCCGGTCGGTGTCCCCAGCCACCGAGCGATCGAGGTTGGCGGATGCCTAGTGCCCTCGGTGCGATCGACGGACGAGATCGTCCTAATCTGCGGCAGGTCCTCTTCTCCCGTCGATCTTCTCGCTCGTTGGGTGAAGAGGAGCTCGTGCTCACACTCTTCATCCCGCGACGGCTGCGATCGCTCCATCGTCTGCGCGATGCTCTCGGATCCATTGATCCATTGTTTATAATGATCCCGTAGCTCCGTTCTCTTGATCCGATGCCTCGATCGAAGCCCGTCCATTTGCTCTGATCTTCCGTCCGTGTTTCCGCTGTTCCACCACTCGCCACGGCAGCACCTATCGTATCGGGAGGAGCTCACGCTCGCACTCTCGTACTTGCACTCGGTCCTCATCGAGGCCATAACCTGTACTTCCGCAAATTACGCCAGAACTTAAGGTGGCCGTCCGCAGTATCCTGTCAGATCAATAGGAGGCTGTGGCAGGCCCTCGTACCGGGTTAGACTCCTGGACGACGGTAACTGACCCCACCATCGGTAGAGCAGAGTCTAGTAGAGTAGAGTCCGGTAGAGTAGGCAGAGGGGTGGGGGAGAGAGTGGCGACCTCTCCCCCAGCCCTCTTGTCTTTTTATCCCAAGTGCCCATGCCGAGCACAAAGTAGGTCACTTGTGGGATAGTGACATAATCTTTCACTTTTCTCCTTTTGCCCATATCTCCAGATCGAGCTATCAAAATTGGTTGAAATTTGGACAGTGGACGGTTGACGAGGAGATTTGTCCATTGGTCCCACCTGATCAGGAATCGGCATTGTAGTGATGAAGATCCTGATTTTCCAACACTGATCACAACCTTGAAAAGTACAAGGAGAGGCTGGTTATCGAAGGCTACTTTGGGCAGAAAGGCATCGACTACACCGAAACTTTTGATCCTGTTGCATTACCTCTGTGCGTACGCTCCTTTCTTATGCAACAACAGAGAACTTCGAGATTCACTACATGGCTGTCAAGACAACATTCTTAAACGGTGACTTGGAGGAGGAGATCTACATGGACCAACAGAAGGGGTTCGTGATGGATGGCCAGGAGCTCCTGGTTAGCAAGCTGCAAAAGTCGCTATACGCCCTCAAGCAAGCAACACGTACTTGGGACCAAAAGTTGGATGCGGCGCTGCTGTGCATGGAGTTTGAGTGTAGCGAGTGTGATTACAGTCTGTATCGCTGGCAGCACGAGCATGAGATCCTCATCATCATTGTCTATGAGGATGACATGGTTCTCCTTTCCAACAGCATGTCTGCATTGTAGGAGTTCAAGGAGGCCATGTAGGAGCGCTTCCAGAAGACTGATCTCGGGGAAGCGACATACTTCCTCGGTATCCAGATCACATGTGACCTCAAATGATGCTCTCTCTCGCTACAACTGAGCCGCTACATCAAGGATAACTTGCAGCGGTTCAGCATGGCAGAGGCCAACCTCATCGGCACGCCGTTAGAGATGCGGGAGTACCTCGCGAGCTTCAATAGAAAATAGGATGCAATTGAGTGACAAAAGTACCAGAGCGCTGTCGGCAGTCTCATCTACCTGATGGTGGCAACCAGGCCAGACCGCGCAAAGGCTGTGAACGCTATGAGCCAGCACATGGCAAACCCCGGACCTGAGTTCCAGAAGGCAGTGGAGCGGATCTTCCGCTACCTTATTAAAACCATTGACATCTACATCACGTATAACGGCAACGACAATATCATTGGCTATACAGATGCAGATTCGGATTCAAACCCTGAGGACTGGAAGTCCATATATGGACATGTGTTTCTCATGAATGGAAGAGCTATCAGCTGATGCAACAAGCGGCAGGTGGTCGTGGCCACCTCAAGCACGGAAGCTGACTACGTCTCTCTCAGCTTTGGAGCCAAGTAGTTAGGCTTCAACATCTCATGGCGGACATGAGTGGGAGTATAACAATTCCAGTTCTTGTGCGCGTTATCAACCAGAGCGCAATCACACTCGCCAAGAAACCTTAGCTCCATGCACGCACTAAGCACATTGACATCGCATATCACTTTATCAAGAGCATGATGTAGGAGGGTGCTATCAAGCTAGATTTTACTTTAACCAGCAAGGAGGTCGCTGATTTCTGGACCAAGCCAGTGACCCGTGAGAAGCAGTAGTTTTGCATGAACGCATGTGTACTCACCCCACTCTGACTGCGGTAAAGTGGGAGAATGTTGGGAGAGGAGCCATCCGCCTCAGTTTCAGGTCCACAGGAGGACGTTCCAGGAAACTACCAGATTCCTTCGCTGCTCATCAAAAAAACTTCACCATTTGAGAAATCAGGTGGCAAATTGTTTCTAGTCCAAGTTTCAGGCCGATCCAACAGTCGGATTGAGAGATATGAGTTTTCGAAGTTTCCCGGGTCATTGACGACTAGTGTCTGAGTGACCATGGGCGATGGCTCCATGCCTTAGCCTGAGAAAAGAAAAAGGGCAAGAGGTCCAGGGTCAAGACTTGATGGGAGAAATATCCAAAAAGGTCCTAGATTCTTGGATTGCCTTGTCAGAGTGTGCTCAGTAGGAAAAAGGTACCTTCTTTTACTTTTAGGTGAGGTGTGATCCTTGTGTTCCAGCCATGGACACATGGCGATCCTCCATGGGATTGTGGGTTATGTGACCACTAGGAGTGTGGCATGAGAGCATTTTCTGGCTCTTTATGTCGTGTGTCAGAGGTCAGTCTGATTGCTAGTTGAATTTCCTCTCTTGTGTGGGATTATGGACTCTAGTGTGTGAGCCTTGGCCTCCATGCCTAAGCGGTGTGGCTTCTGAGAAGGCTGACTTGCCCAAGCTCTAGCTCTTTATGTACTCCATCATTTTGAGAGATTCAACAACCATTCTTCAGCCCAACTAATGCCCTTTCAGTCCCACATGCTCTTTGCTCCAAGGTTCCCTCTCTCGTCTAAATCCAATAAAGAGAGCGCGTAGAAGCCTGCCTTACAACTAGTCAGTGTGGGTCCATACTCCTTTGTCAACTTACCTCAGGCAACAGACTAGAAAACAAGGCCGACAAAATGGCACTTGCCTTCAGCTTGTAGTGTTGAAACTAGGAGGAGATATCACCCTCGGAAGTACGGTTCCACAGTGAGCAGTTGATAGAAACTGCTTCCTTGCACTGTGTCCTTAGGACCCGGTAATTTTCACGCGAGGAGCTAACTCTTGGGGCTTAGACCAACCAATGTTTTATAATGTCTTCCTCGGGTGGACAAGGCTGTGAGGAATCTCAAAGGTAAGAGATGTAATCAATGACTGGTAACTGACAGGTTCTTATAGTCCTAGAGCCATCATTCTCCTTGCCTACATGGTAGCCATCATTCCGTGTGACCGCCAAGTGGCACCAACCACCAAGAAGGACCTTGGAATATTCTACGATGTTGCCTAGAACCTTCTTATTCCCCTTTTGGTCACAAAGAAAATTAGTCACTGGGCTTGGATTTGACCCAATGACATCTGGAACATCTAAGCCATGAGGAGTTGTCCTATGTAGTCTTTGCTGGCTATGCTATCCAATTTAGACCAAAAAGACTTGCTCCAACGGAGCAGTGCATGCCTTGTTTATCTAAACCAGACTTACGGGACCTACTCGAAGGGAGCACTGCATGCCTAGTCTGTCCTGTGCTTGTCCAAATGTCAGCTATGGACAAGGGGCATATCAGGTCAACAAGAAATACACAGCAATATAACGGCTGAAATCATCAATAAACGTTACAAACTACTTAGAGCCTCCAAAGCTCTAGGTCTGCATTGGGCCACACAAATCTATGTGGACCACCTCCAGGACCTCCTTCGCGCACTCCCCTGCTCCAGAGAATGACTGCCAATGCTGCTTGTCCTCCAAAGAGCCGTTGCACAACTGTTGCTCAAAGTTGGAGATGGTGGACAAGTCACACACGATCTGCATCCTTTGAAGCTGTTGCAAGGCACGCATGCCAATGTGGCCGTAGCGCGGATGCCAGATTTTGCCATCTGTCGCATACACCACTAGTGCAAGACTCTGCTCATGCAAGATATTGGTTGTCTCCAACAGGCGGTTTATGTCGCCTGCCTTCACTGACCTGGCATGCTCCTCTCTCGTTTCCCTGTCAAGGATGAAGCCATATTCATCGTTAGAGACGAATCGTAGTCCTGTCCTGGTGAGGGAGGACATTGAGAGAAGGTTGAACGCTACATCAGGTACATATAGCATGCCATGGAACACTCCCATTTCAATTCCACACGGGTTTCCAACCACATCTTCACAATCCTAATCCCCTAAGAATACACCACCCAATCATCACCCAAAACAGTAGGTTGGGGATATTGAGACCTGTTGCGTAAACCACACTTTGAAGTACGTCAGCCTCTTGGTGTACCCTAAGTCCCTACACCATGCCAGATCTGCCTTTTCCATCTGTGACATGTTAAACTTTGCCATGAAGAGGTATTCGCATACCTCCTTGGCCACCTTCATATTGCCAAAGTGGCGTATACTATCTAGTTTTGCTATTGCTACTCACGCTGCTATGACTACTACTGTTGCTATTGTGGAGACTACTGCTTTTGTTGCTGCTACTGCTGCTCCTCTTGGTCCCTTTTGAGCTTTGAACACTCCTTTTTATCGTGTCCTTCTTTCTGGCGGTAGTGGCATTAGCTTTTTTTCTTGCCTTTGTGCTGCCCAAACTGCTGCTAGTGCTGCTAGTTTTGTGAGCTCGTGGCCACAAAAGCTGCTTCACTACTGCCACTGCCAATGCGCTTTGCTCTACTGCGATGTCATTCATCCTATACAAAGTGTATGCAGATGAAATCAAGGTCAAGAATCGGCTGGCACTCCAATGTTTCTTCCACTGTGTTATAGCTGGTTGGGAGTTCCTTGAGCAAGAGGAGGATGAAGCAGGTCTCTTCCATAGGGTTGCCAGCCACTCTGAACTACTTTACCAGCTCCTTTACCCTCTCAAGGTATACCTCCATCCCTTCACCACTTTGCATTTTCAATGCCATCATCTTCTCCTCCAAAAGCATGAGGAATGCAGGATCCTTTCTTTCATACTTCTTACGCAACGTGTCCCATCCCTCCTTTACAGTAGCCTTATCACTCATGTACAGAAGATGTGGGTTGGAGATGGCGTTGAAAAGTAACCTGTACGCCTGCCTGTCCTTTTTCTTCCACTCCTAATATGCCACTAGTGTAGCTGCAGATGAACGTGCACCCAGTCCACCCTCCTACGGTATCACCCCCACCACTACCTATGCTGTTGTGGTGCGTGTTTCTTGGGGATCTGGAGTGGACTTGTCGCCACTCACCACCTCCCACAAGCCCCTCTCCTCCAAAAGGAGGAGGGTACAGATCTTAAAAAATGTGAAATTTTCACATCCCTTTAGCCTCTCCAAAGGCAAGACTGATGTCACAACGGCTATTGCTACCATTTCGAGTCTTGGTAAAGTTGATCGCTACTCTTGGGTGGCGGCACTACCTTTTCATTTACTTCTGCTTCTGCAAGAAATATGTCCGACAGGAAATGGTCTGAATATGCCAACAGACTCGGAATTTTATAAAAATGAGCCCACCACTGGAAAATGTAGCACAAAATGTTGGAATTGGAGGAGAGAGGGAGCCTGGGAGCTGCGAGCATGTGGGACTGGAAGGGCATCACTTGTGCTGAAGAATGGTTATTGAATCACTCAAAATCATGGAGTACATATAGAGCTAGAAGTTGGGCAAGTCAGCCCTCTCACAAGCCACACCACTTAGCCATGGAGGCTAAGGCTCACACAGTAGAGTCCATAATCTCACACAAGGGAGGAAATCAGCCTAGCAATCAGGCTGACCACTCACACACGACCTAGACAGCTAGAGAGCTAGAAAATTCTCTCATGGCATACTCCTGGTGGTCAAATAACTCATAATCCCATGGAGAATCGCCATGTGTCCATGGCTAGCACACAAGGATCTCACCTCACGTAAAAAGTAAGGAGAGGTACCTTTTTCCTAGTGAGTACACTCTGACAAGGCAACCCAAGAATCAAGGACCTTTTTGGATATTTCTCCCATCACATCTTGACCCTGGACCTCTTGCCTTCTTCTTTTCTCAGGCTAAGGCATGGAGCCATCGCCCATGGTCACACGGATATTGGCGGTCGATGACAACGGAATTCATATCTCCCAATCCGACCGTTGGATCGGCCTCAAACTTGAACAGTAGACATTTTGTCACCGTAGGTGATGCCGATGTTGATGGTTCCAGCAAGGTAGCGCAAGATCCGCTTCACTACCTTCTGGTGCTCAGGTCCGGGGTTTTCCATGTACTGGCTCACAACGCTAACAGCGTGTGCAAGGTCCGGCCTGGTTGCCACCATCAGGTACATGAGGCTGCCGACGGCGCTCTGGTACTTCTGCCGCTCAACTGTATTTACTTCTCCATTGAAACTCACGAGGTACTGTCGTGTCTCTAGCGACGTGCTGATGGGTTTTTCCTCTGCCATGCTGAACCGCTACGAGACATCCTTGATGTACCGGCTCTGCTGCATTGAGAGAGAGCGTGATTTGCGGTCACGCGAGATCTATATAATGAGGAAGTATGATGCCTCCCCGAGATCTGACATCTGGAAGCGCTCCTGCATGGCTTCCTTGAAGTCCTACAGTGCAGACATACTGTTGGAAAGGAGGAGCATGTCATCCACATACACGATGATGATAAGGACCTCATGCTCATTTTGCCAGCAATAGACGCTGTAGTCACACCTGCTGCGTTCGAACCCCATGCACTGTAACGCCGCATCCAACTTTTGGTTCCAAGTACGTGACGCTTGCTTGAGACCGTACAGCGACTTTTGCAACTTGCAAACCAGGTGCTCCTGGCCATCCATGACGAACCCCTCCGGCTGCTCCATGTAAATCTCCTCCTCTGGGTCACCATTCAAGAACGCCGTCTTGAAGTCCATGTGGTGGACCTCAAAGTCCTCTGTTGCTGCATAGGAAAGGAGCGTACGCACAGAGGTAAGCTTTGCAATAGGAGCAAAACTTTCCGTGTAGTCAATGCCTTCCTGCTGCGAGTAGCCCTTGGGGACCAGCCTTGCCTTGTACTTTTCCACGTTGCCATCTGCTCCCCGCTTCTTCTTGAGCACCCACTTGTACTAGATCACCTTACGTCCAGGTGGACGCTCAGTCAGCTCCCACGTGCCGTTGTCGAGCTCCGACTGTATCTCCTGCTGCACAGCTTGTGCCCAATCTGCTGCATCTGGTGCAGCCATGGTCTCCTTGTAGGACGTCGGCTCATCCGAGTCTGCTGCAACTGCGACGTTCATCTGGTCTAGTTTCTGGAGCATCCAGAAATACCCGTGCTCACCAGGCTTGTAGCGCACCCTGAGAGGGTACCTCTGACCTAGAACTGGAGCGTTAGCAGGCGGCTGACGCGGTGCTGCCGGCACCATTGCTCCTGTTGATGGTGCATCTTTTTCCTTTGCTTCTGTCGATAAGGCCGCTGTATCTGCTGCATTAGACATGGGCCAGTAGACTGGTTCTCCCACTGTCACAGTAGAGGAAGGAACAGGAGAGACTGGGTCAGGAAGGATATCTTCTCCCACTGCCTCGTTAGTTGCTGCTTCTGCCGCCTCTTCGCAGATGGTATTGGTGCCAACGACGTTACTCTCGTTGAAGACAATATCCCTAGAGATAATGACGTGGCCTGTATCCCTCTCGTAAAGGCGATATGCCTTACTTGCCACGTCGTAGCCAATCATCAGCATTTGCGCGCTTTTTGCGTCCCACTTTTGCCGAATCTCCTTTGGCACGTGCATGTGCACCAAGCTGCCAAACGTGCGAGATGATCCATGCTCGGCTTCTTGCCAAACCACGCCTCGTACAGCGTCATCTGCTCTAGGGCCTTGGTTGGATTGCTGTTCTTGATGTTCACCGCAGTGCTCAGTGCTTCCTCCCAAAAGTGGTAGATGAGCCTGGCTGCATGCAGCATGGAGCGCGCCGACTCAACGATGGTGCGGTTGGCGCGTTCTGCTACACCGTTCTGCTGCGGCGAGTACGGCGCCGTGCGCTGCGCCTTGATGCCTGCTACTGCGAGGTAGTCCTGGAACTCCTTGCTTAGGTACTCTCCACCGCGGTCGCTGCGCAACGCCTTCATTTTCTTGCCAGTCTGGTTCTCCACCATGACCTTGAACTCCTTGAACCTGTCAAAGCACTGGTCCTTGGAGGAAAGGAAGTACACAACACTGTAATAGCTGAAATCATCAATGAAGGTGAGAAAATACCTAGAGTCTCCAAAGCTCTGGGTCTGCATCGGGCCACATAAGTCCGTGTGGACCAGCTCTAGCACCTCATTTGCACGCTCTCCTGCTCCAGAGAACGCCTTGCGATGCTGCTCAAAATTAGAGATTGTGGGTAAATCGTACCATCTGCTTTGTTTGAAGTTGCTACAAGGCGCACATGCCGATGTGACCGTAGCGCGCATGCCAGATTTCACCATCTGTGGCCTGCACCACTACTGCAAGACTCTGCTCGTGTGGGATCTTGATCGCCCCCAGTAGGCGGTAAATGTCGCCTTCTTTCACCGACCTGGCCAACTCCTCTCCTGTTTCCTTGTCAAGGATGTAGCCATAGTCGTCGTCAAAGACAACTCGCAGTCCTGTGTTGGTGAGAGAGGACACAGAGAGAAGATTGAACGCAGCATTAGGTACGTACAGCACGCCATGGAATACTCCCACTTCAATGCCACGCGGGGTCTCCAACCACATCTCCACCATCCCAATCCCCTCAGCATACACCATCCGATCATCACCCAAAGCAATCGGACGAGGGGGAATGGAGAGCAGCTGCGTAAACCACTCCTTGTGGTGCGTCAGACTCTTGGTATACCCTGAGTCCTTGTACCATGCCAGATCCGCCTTTTCCTTCTGCGACATGTCAGACTTCCTTATGAAGAGGCGGTCGCGCACCTCCTTGGCGACGTTCATGTTGCCAAAATGACGCACGCCGGTCTAGTTCTGCTGCTGCTGCTGCTGCTGCTGACGTTGCTGTGACAAGTGCTGCTGTTGCTGTGGAGATTACTGCTTTTGCTACTATTGCTGCTCCTTCTGGTCCCTCTTGAACTTGAAGTACTCTTTCTTATAGTGCCCCTCTTTCTGGCAATAGTGGCACTTGCCAATCTTCTTGCCTCTATGCTAGCCAGACTGCTGCTGCTACTGGTTGCGTGAGCCCATGGCCATGAAAGCTGCTTCACTACTGCTGTTGCCGCCATTACGCTTTACGGCATTGCGACACAGCTCTACCTGTACCAGGTGCATGCAGATGAAGTCCAGGTCGAGAGTCGGCTGGTACTCCAATATCTCTCGCACCGTGTCATAGCTTGTTGGGAGTCCCGTCAGCAAGAGGAGGACGAAACGCGTGTCTTCCATAGGGTGGCCGGCCGCTTTCAGCTCCTTTGCCAGCTCCTTTGCCCTGTCCAAGTATGCCTCCATCCCTTTGTCACCCTGCATTTTCAACGCCATCATCTTCGCCTCCAAAAGTATGAGGAATGCACGATCCTTGCTCTCATACTTCTTGAACAATATGTCCTACCCCTCTTTTACAGTAGCCTTGTCACTCACGTACTGAAGGTGCGGGTTGGAGATGGTGTTGACAAGCAGCCTATAGGCCTGCCTGTCCTTCTTCCACTCCTCATATTCCACTACTGCAGTTGTACATGAACTTGCATCTGATGCACCTTTCTGCAGTGTCTTCCCCGCCACCACCTCCGCTGTGGTGATGCCCTTTGTCTGTGGAGGCGGAGCGCGCTCGTCGCCGCTCACCACCTCCCACAAGTCCCTCTCGTCTAGAAGGAGGCGGGTACAGATCTTCCAAAATGTGAATTTGGCACGTCCTTCCAGCCTCTCCCAGGGCTGGGCTGCTGTTACCATGCCTGCTGCTGTCATTTTGAGCCTTAGTGATGCTCAGCGCTGCCCTTGAGTGGCGGCGCTACCCCTGCTTCTGCTGCTACTTCAACCAGAAATCTGTCTGACAAAAAATGGACTGTAGAGGCAATCACACAAGGAATTTTGAAAAGCTGAGCCCACCACTGGAAAATTCAGCTCAAAACCTTTTAGATCGACCCATAAAACAGGATCATCAATAGGGCATTTTTAGAGATATGCCCTTTGAAAACAGGGTATGCTTCTGCTCCTACTCCAGCTCACACTAGCCAGCTTGTAAACAATGTTTCTCCCAAACGTACCAATGGAATGCAAATATTTTTACACCAATGGAAATCTTTGGAAACATACTTTAATTTTTATGTGCTACTTTTTAAATTTGACAAAGAAACAAGAGAGTTATGGTCATCACAAGGCGACAGTCTTACTCAGAGAGAAGAGTGTAGCCCTGGCCGACCTCGTTTTGACCATAACTCTCAATCGGACTGTTGGATCTTTGCAATTTGGGGCTCCTTTAAAAGCTTGTCTTTTGAACTTGAACATCCAGTGTCAATCGTCAAATTTGGTGAAGGTTTCATCCCAACCCGTCACTCTCAAAGTGACGGCCTGTTCTGGCTGAAAGTGACAGAACTTGGCTCTGATACCAAGTGTTGGAACTGGAGGGGAGAGGGAGCCTTGGAGCAACGAGCATGTGGGACTGGAAGGGCATCCCTTGTGCTCAAGAATGGTTGTTGAATCACTCAAAATGATGGAGTAGATATAAAGCCACAGCTTGGGTAAGTCAGCCCTCTCACAAGCCACACCACTTAGCCATGGAGGCTAAGGCTCACACACTACAGAACATAATCTCACACAAGGGAGGAAATCGGCCTAGTAATCAGGCTGACCACTCACACACAACCTAGAGAGCTAGAAAATGCTCTCATGGCATACTCCTAGTAGTCACATAGCCCATAATCCCATGGAGAATCACCATGTGTCCATGGCTAGCACACAAGGATTTCACCTCACTTAAAAAGTAAGGAGAGGTACCTTTTTCCTAGTCAGCACACTCTGACAAGGCAACCCAAGAATCAAGGACCTTTTTGGATATTTCTCCCATCAGATCTTGACCCAGGACCTCTTGCCTTCTTCTTTTCTCAGGCTAAGGCATGGAGCGATCGCCCATGGTCACCCAGATATTGGCGGTCGATGACCACGGAATTAATATCTTCCAATCCGACCGTTGGATCGGCCTCAAACTTGAACCGTAGACATTTTGCCACCTGATGTTTCCAATGGCAAAGTCGGATTGAAGATCGGAGCAGGTATCTGGTACTTTCCTGGAACTTGCTCCTGTGGACCTTAAACTAAGCCGGAGGGCTCCTTTTCCAATACAAAACATTTCGGATCGACCCATAAAAAGGACCATGAATACCCTACTGTACTTTAATTTCGAATACTGACTTGATTTATAATTTATTTCGATAAAAAAACTACACTTTTACATTATTTTCATGTACCCTTGATTTCATCGTAAGTCAAGACTTGTAATTTTGAATTCGATGAGAGTTCTGGTTCATTTTTGTGATTTCGAGGAATGCATGGAGCCTAGCAAACATGCCTCCTCATCGCCCTCGCTTGCACCCAAGTCTGCGAGCGAGGCTGACGAGAAGGCGGACGACGAGACTGGCAAGGAGGCTGTCGCCGAGCTTGATGCCAAGGCTGTTTCACACTTCGATACATTGAAGTGCGAAACAGGAGCTCAGAATATACTTGGTACAAATTTTTTGCACATGATATAGTCATAGCCAGAACTAGTGAACATACGATCCTGGGCTGTGAGAACAAATAACTGAATGGTGGCGTGTTGAATTCGAATTTGAAAGATTGTTGTTTTTTTACAGGCTTTGAATTCGATGTAAATTTCAAACTTGACGAGTTTCAACCATGTTAAAAGTATTGAAATTCGAAATCAAGGTGCAGTAGGGTAGGAAATTTTGAAATATATGCCCTCTTGAAAATAGGGTATGTTTCTGCTCCTACTCCAATTCAGATCAGCCAGCTTGTAAAGGACGTTGCTCCTAAACAAAATGATCGAATGTTGATCGTTTTACACCAATCAAAAGCTTAAATCAATGATATGATTTACATATGCCACTCTTTCAACTTTCACAGAAAAACGAGAGCGTTATGGTCATTAAAAGGCAACAGCTTCACTCATATAGAATAGTGTATCCATGGCCGACCTGGTTTTGAGCATAACTCTCAATCTGACTGTTGGATCTTTATGATCTTGGACTCATTAGAACGTGTCTCTTGCAAACTTGAATATCTATTGATTGATTATCAAATTTGGTCAAGTTTTGTCCCTAACCTTTCACTCCCAAAGTGTCATCTTGTGCTTGCTGAAACTAGCAGAACTTGGCCCTGATACCAAATATTGGGTCTAGAGGAGAGAGGGAGCCTTGGAGCAGCGAGCATGTGGGACTGAATGGGCATGTGTTGACTGAAGAATAACTATTGAATCACTCAGAATGTTTGAGTACATATAAAGCTAGAGCTTGGACAAGTCAGCCCTCTCACAAGCCACACCACTTAGCCATAGAGGTTAAGACTGACACACTAGAGTTAACAATCTCATACAAGAGAGGAAATCAGCCTAGCAATCAGGCTGACCAGTCACACAAGACCTAAAGAGCTAGAGAATGCTCTCATGGCTCACTCCTAGTGGTGACAGAACCTACAATCCCAAGGGGAATGGCCATATGTCCATGGCTAGCACACAAGGATCTCATCTCACCTAAAAAGTAAGGAGATGTATGTTTTTCCTTGTCAGCACTCTCTGACAAGGCAATCCTAAGACCAAGGAACTTTTTTGATATTTCTCCCATCAGGTCTTAAGCCTTGACCTCTTGCCTTTTTCTTTTCTCAGGCTAAGGCATGGAGCCGTCACCCATAGTTACCCAAACATCAGCGGTCCATGACCCCGAAAATGTAAAAATTCATATCTCCCAACCTGACTGTTGGATCAGCCTGAAACTTGGAATGTAGACAATTTGCCACCTGATCTTTCCAATGGTAAAGTTAGATTGACAGTCGTAGCAAGCATCTGGTAGTTTCTTGGACCTTGCTCCTATGGACCCAAAACCGAGTCGCATGACCCTATGGTATACACTCTCTTTTCTTCACGATGTCGATCCCATGGGTGGTTGGACATCTCATGGCAACAGTCCATGGCCTTGTGAAACGACCACACCTGTCAGAAATGCCTTGATCAATAAACAAACCAGTAGTAACATCAATGGCTACAACTCTTGTACGTGAACATTACCTATATCAGCAGTTCAGCAGCAGAGATACCAGCCTTGATTTCACCATTGAGAGTGAAACGCTCATCCTCGCTACACACTACTACTTCATCCCATGTAATTGTACCTCTTTCTCACCTACATACACTTATCCTTCAATTTTGCTATAATCAACTACTATAACCTCGTCCACAAACATCCTCCATTCTAGCTAAAATTTAAGATAGCATCACTCGCCACCTACAAATTGCCAGTCTTTGACAGGACAAAACTATTCACTGTTGAAAAAGTGAATGTCTTTATGCAGGTCTTCTATGATGAATCCATCTTGCCCACAACAGCAACTGGAACAAGGAAAGAGCTCTTAACTAATAAAGATAATACTACTACACCAGCCTTAACTGAAAATTCAGAAAATCCTTGCTCTACATTCCTCGTTATCGTGGCCTCCTGAAGATCTTAAATGACACTCTCAATCCATCCATCTCTTACCTTGAATAACAAGAGATTCCACAGCAAGAGCAACCTCAACAGTAGCACTGCTCTACTAGAACTGGCTCTTCTCATCCTGAGTCCTCCCTCAGGCTAACTATCAGGGTCAGCTACAATCGTGTGCCTAGCCGTAACTTCCTCATTGACATCGCATCATGGTCAGTCGTGTCGGGAGCAACTCCATTGACATGGAAAATGAATTACCTACAATACTGGCATCGCCCGAAGCCTCTTAAACTTGTGCAACATACATCCCTCCTCATCTAAGGCCAAAATAGCTAAAGAGGACATGGACCTTCCATCCGGAAGTATTCTACATACTTCTACATCGCCATAGTCTGTAACACCAGCACATACAATGGTAACCGATAGTACAGTCTCATCATCAGTAGCATGAAGTCTTGATCCCTAACCATGCTACAGACGTCGTCCTTCTACAAAGCCAAAAGATTATCATGGATAGAATCTCCCTGTGAGTAGGAGTCTCAACTCGACAAACTCAACATTCAACAAAACACGAACCTACATATTTCTTCCTCCTTCATACAAGACTATAGACAATAATACTAGTCACCATGCTGCAGAACTTTGGAGACAAGTGTATCATTAAAAGGTTCGAGAACAAAAATATGCTATAGATGATCTCAAGGAAAACATCTTACTATGCTTCTAACCTCACAAACAAAATGGCATATTGCACTACAAGAACAACTTGCTTCATTCCTCGTCATCGATAGTGCTGAATCCTCACTCCTTTATCATCCTTTGTGATATTGAAAGAGGGTGTTAAAATCAACAGTAATAATCACAAGGCTGACTAGTTGTAGCTTACCATTAAGGAAATACTCTCCTAGAAGATGGGTATCTGGGTAAAACCAAAATATTCCCATGAGAGGTGGATCGCTTCACCCATGTGCTCTTGGTGTTTTGAACGACCTTGGTGGGTGTACGTACATACCAAACAACTGTCGAAAAAATTGACAAAGGTTCAGAATCAAACGGTCCTCACGCAGCGATCAACCACCAACCAGCTAAACGGGCAGCTCCGCACATCTATCATATTGGTAAACATGGAGCCAACCTGCGACACGATCCACGCTACAAAAAGGACAAGTGAGGCCACAAACCAGTACAAGGATAATGGACGAAGGATCGACCGCGTACCACGCTGCTCTCTCCAACTCCGTTATCATAAGCAAAAGCATCCGCATCCGGGTGCCTAAGGCCTTCCAAATGGCATCGTCCTCCATAGGAGGACAGACCTCATAGAAGGACTACTTAGTTAGCTAGTCCTACTCTTTGTATTTTTGCATATATTATTATCAATCAATCATTATTTATATTTAATTTATTTATTTAATTCTATACCTTCCTGGCTGTGGAACTTTCTCGTTTGCTTTATTCACTTGCCTTTCCTTGCGCCTACTCAACAGCTCACGCTTCTTACTTCTTGCTTCTTGCTTCAAGCTACTATGGCAAAAATCCTACACATGCCTACTTCTTGCTACTAGGGCAAAAATCCTGGATACTTCAAGTGCCCACATTATTGGTGCTGTATCCACGCCTCGTCTGTACCTCGACGCTACATTACACCATGCGTACTTGAGTCATGCACTTTGGATTTTCTCACAATTGTGCCACCTATGTTTTGTTATTCCTACCATCCTGGTGATCGTCTTGACAGTCACGTGTTCACTCTACAACCATGGTTTGTTTGCTTACATACCTGAGCAGCTTGACTGTTGTCAACGTGACGACAGTCATCGGTAGCTTCTCCATTACTTAGACCCCATGCCTAACCTTTCTTCAAGCTATTCTACCATCTCCACAATACGGAGCAAAATACTGATACCCATAGTCCATCAATCAAGAGCATAAGACTCATGAAACTGCGGTTCTGCCTGACATCTCAAGATTCACAATTCCAAATGGTCCAAAATCTCAAGATCTTGATACCAACAAGGTCAGAGTTATGTTGTAGGAGCTTGCCATGAGTACTACTGATAGTGTTTTCTTGGGAGTTTCTAGGTAACTTGCTTAAATACTTGATTTGAGATGCACAAGACATATGACGTAAGTATAAATATCTCTAGTTGGTGATGGTTGCATCATTCCAGCATAGGGGAAATGAGTTTTATCCATCCGTATTCATATCTAGGAAAACCAACTACATAGAGATTCAATAATGAATTCTATTTTCTGAACTTGGCATCAAACCTCCTCTCTATCACTTAGCTCAATGACAAGATTTGTCAAGTTTCTTTTAACACATGAAAAAATTGCAAAGCCATGGATAAAACTCATTAACTGGCCAAATTGACGTCGTGAATAGGAAATGTAAGCATGCTTAATACAGCTCCTACAGATCATAATATCTCAAAAGTTGTTGAATTCTACGTAATAGGATCATTAGGAATATTTAGATGTAGTCCTCGGATTGACCTGCAATTTGATGCTTTGCTGAAATTGTTGCTGATGATCTCTTAGATATGTGTCAATACTCATACATACACAGGCACTCTTGCCTTAGTAATGCCATTGACTGCAATTCAAGAATATGAGCTGATGGCACAGTTACATGACTCGTCTCATGGTCTTTCCAATGGTACAAAACGTGTTAAGAATAATCTCGTACAAAAAGTAATAAGAACCACAACTCTACGGCTATTCATTATTCTATACTAGCTAACAGCAGAAAAGTACAAGTGTTACATAGTCTGTATCTTTGAGTTCTGAGTCATGGCATCACCCGGATGCTGCTCGATGACCTTGGATCATGGGCGGTTGGCGGATGCCTAGCGCCCTCGGTACGATCCACGCACGAGATCGCCCAGATCCGCGGTAGCTTTCCATGGCTGTTGATCTTTCTCGGGCGTTATCTCGAGACAACCGGATGGTCACACTTCTCGATTCGGCAATGGCTCCGATCAATCCACTTCCCTCGCAATGATTCGTGATCATAGGATCCATCTTTAGAAAAGGCAAAGTCTGCCTCGTGCTCCAATCCCCTCCCACATGAGCAGACTCGAAGTCGAGAGGATCTCACGCTCACACTCTCGCTTAGTCTGCCAAGCCACACAACCTGTTTATCCAATTCCTGCCAGAATCTACAATTTTTGTTACCATAGTCCAGCCGGCTCAGCGGAGCTCAAATACGATGAGTAGAGAGGGTAGGGCTGTGGATGGATGGATCAGTGGGATGCCTAAAGAGGCCTGCCCACATCCATACCATACCCCATGTGGGATAGATAAGAGGGTTGAGAGAGAAAGTAAATCTGTCTCTCAGTCATCTTGTTTCCTTTTTTTTGCTATTGTACCAAGCCAAGTAAAGCGTTGGATCAAGGAGATTTGACTACTGCTCCATTTCCAACATTCCCCCCTTGTTGATCCATCACCACTGAGGTTCGAGCCAACAAGATGAAAACGAAGGAACCCCCCCTCATCCCCGTGAGAGGCGAGCCGTGGGGTGGGGATGAAAGAACGCATGGTGAGGCACATAAACGACCGTCAAAACACTCTCCCAGGCAAACAGAGCCTCAACGATGACACAAAAAGAGAGAAAAAATAACAAGAAAACAGTCAGGAACGCCAGTAGAGGAGAGCGTAACAAGACGTAGGATGTACAGTGGGACCGTGGTATTGGAACTGTAGGAGAGAGGGAGCCTTGGAGTAGCGAGCATGTGGGACTGGAAGGGCATCACTTGTACTAAAGAATGGCTGTTGAATCACTCAAAATGATGGAGTACATATAGAGCTAGAGCTTGGGCAAGTCAGCCCTCTCACAAGCCAAACCACTTATCTATGGAAGCTGAGGCTCATACACTAGAGTCCATAATCTCACACAAGAGAAGAAATCAGCCTAGCTATCAGGCTGACCACTCACACACGACCTAGAGAGCTAGAAAATGCTCTCATGGCACACTTCTAGTGGTAACATAACCCACAATCCCATGGAAAATCGCGACGTGTCCATGGCTAGCACACAAGGATCCCACCTCACCTAAAAAGTAAGGAGAGGTACCTTTTTCCTAATCAGCACACTCTGACAAGGCAACCCAAGAATCTAGGACCTCTTTGGATTTTTCTCCCATCAGCTCTTGACCCTCGACCTCTTGCCTTTTTCTTTTCTCAGGCTAAGGCATGGAGCCATCGCCCATGGTCACCCGGATATCGGCGATCGATGATCCCGGAAACTTCGAAAATTTATATCTCCCAATCCGACGGTTGGATCGGTCTGAAACCTGGACCATAGACATTTTTCCACCTGATCTTTCCAATAGTGAAGTCAGATTGACAATCGGAGAAGACATCTGGTAGTTTCTTGGTACTTGCTTATGTAGACCAGTAACTGAGCTGGATGACTCCTTTCCCAACAATCTCCCACTTTGCCGCAGTCAAAGTAGGCTAAGTCCACATGCCTTCATGCAAAACTGCTGCTTCTCACGGGTCACTGGCCAGGTACAGTAATCAACGACCTGCTTGCTGGTTGGAGTGAATTCCAGCTTGATAGCACCCTCCTATACCATGTGCATGATGAACTGATGTACGATGTCAATGTGCTTGGTGCGTACATGGTGCTCGGGATTCTTGGCAAGTGCGATTGCGCTCTGGTTGTCGATGCACACAGGAACTGGAATTGCCGCACTCCCACTCATCTCTGCCATGAGACACTGAAGCCAAATTACTTCCTTGGCTCCAAATTTGAGAGAGACATACTCAGCTTCTGTCCTTGAGGTGGCCACGACCACCTACCGCTTGTTACATCAGCTGATGGCCCCACCATTCATGAGGAACACATACTGAGATGGACTTGAAGTCCTCAGGGTTTAAAGCCCAATCTAATTCCGTATAGCCGATGATGTTGTTGTTGTAGGTGATGCCAATGTTGATGGTTTGAGCAAGGTAGCGGAAGACCCGCTTCATTGCCTTCTAGTTCTCAGGTCCGGGGATTGCCATGTGTTGGCTTACAGCAAAAAGAGCCCGTGCAAGGTCCGGCCTGGTTGCAACCATCAGGTATATGAGGTTGCGGATGGCGCTCTGGTACTTTTGTAGCTGAGCAGCATCTGCTTCTCCATTGAAGCTCATGAGGTATTGCCACGTCTCCAGCGGAGTGCCGATGGGTTTTGCCTCTGCCATGCCAAGCCGCAGTAAGACATCCTTGGTGTAGCGGCTCTACTACAGTGAGAGAGAGCATGATATACGGTCATGAATGATCTGGATACCAAGGAACTATGATACCTCTTCAAGATCTGACATCTGGAAGCGCTCTTGCATGGCTTCCTTGAACTTTTGTAGTACAGACATGTTGTTGGAAAGGAGGAGCATGTCATCCACATACATGATGATGATAAGGATCTCATGCTCATGCTGCCAGCGATAAACGTTGTAGTCACACTTGCTGCCCTCGAACCCCATGCACTGCAACACCGCATCCAACTTCTCGGCAATCACTTGCTAGCAACAGTGTCCACTTAACATTTGGTCACTTTCGCGCGAGGTGCTAGTCAAAGACTAACTCCTGGGGCTTAGACCAACCAGTGTCTTCTTTATATTGTTCCTTAGTTGGATAATTCTGTGAGGAGCATTTAAGGCCAGATTGTGTAATTAGAATGAGGAATGAGCCTGTTACATATAGTCCTAGGCCTGGCTTCTAAGGTGTGTAGGTAGTGACACTTTTGGGGTAGTCACTCCACACCACCTCACATGTCCGCCAATTGGCGCATCCACTGACCGCCAAGTGGCGCACCCTCCTCATGCATGGAGAAATGTCTAAGAAACTTCCCCTATGCTAGAAGGTCAAAAAACCTCCTACGTACATCAAGGCTCGATCGCAGGACCTGTTGGCCCTAAGTCCAACATGCTATCCGTTGCGCTACACTTCTGGTGTCTCGCTTGGACTTGCACCACGAACAAGGTCTGGGTAACTTACTCCAAGGGAGCAGTGCATGCCCAACCAGTCCGTCAAGCCATAGTAGTGGCCGTGGGGCATAGAAGAACAACAATCTCTCCCTTGCGCCTTAGGCCACCTGCTGTGGTAGTTTTTCTTCGGCATGAACCTGTAGCTCTAGGCTGTGTATGTGCATGCCAGTTTTCTTGGTCTTTAGTTCTCATCTCTTGCATCCACCATGCGGACTCCTCGAGCACCTGCAACATGCAAGTGGCTATCTAGCGGCTTTGTCAAGAAGTCGGCAAGCATTTTCTTGGTTGCGACGTGCTCCAGTTCCACGATACACTTGGCAATAAGGTCACGTGAGTAGTGGTACCGAATATCGATGTGCTTTGTACGCCGGGAGATCATGTCGTCCTCTGCCATAGCGATGGCATTTTGGTTGTCAATGCGGATGACCGTTGCTTCCTCTTGTGGTGCCTTGATCTCATCACGCAAAGTAAGAAGCCACTGTGTTTCCTTACACACTTCGGAGAGTGCAATGTACTCCGCCTCTGCAGTAGAAAGCAAGACATAGTCGTGCTTCCTGCTTGCCCACAAGACCGCACCACCATTGAGAAGATAGACAAACCCTGAGGTCGACTTCCTGTCATCAATCCGTCCTCCCCAGTCCGCGTCAGTGTAGCATTCCAGTCACATTAAGTCTGATCCTTCTAGACCTCCAAACCAAAGTTCGACATGCTGAGTCTTTTTTAGGTAGCGAAAAATCCGCTTCACGACTTGCCAATATTCTGGCCCAAGGTTGGCCACAAACCTGCTCACTTGACCCATTGCATAAGCAATGTGAGGTCGTGTTCCCACCATTGCATACATGAGGCTTCCAACGGCAGACTGGTATGGAATGTTTTGCATCTCCCGCCGGTCTGCCTTGTTGCTTGGTGACATGGAGGAGGAGAGCTTGTAGTGGGGTGCTGACGGGCTTGCAGTCCTCCATGTTGTAGCGCTTCAAGATGTCCATGATGTACTTGGTCTGGTTGAGCTTGATGATGCCTGATTTGCGGTTGCGGTGAACAGCAATCCCGAAGTAGTACTCAAGAGGTCCCATGTCCTTCATCTTCAATCTGCCGGCCAGATTTTTCTTGAGATCTGTGCGGACCTCCTACGAGGAAGTAAACATGATAAGATCATCCACGTACAAAGCCACAAGTAGCAAGCCACGTTTGTCCTCCCGAACATAGACGCTAGGTTCATTCTTGCAATGTGCGAAGGAGATCTCAGTCATGAAGCTGTCCATCTCCTTGTACCGGATCCGTAGGGCCTGTTTCAGTTTGTACAACGCCTTCACCAGCTTGCACACCTTACCCTTGGGTTCTTTGATACCTTCCGGTACCTCCATTAGCACCTCCTTTTCAAGCTTCCCATAAAGGAAGGCTGTCTTCACATCCATCTGGTGGATCTCAAGGTCTTTGGCGGCAGCGACAGCAAGCAGGGACTTGATGGAGGCAAACGTGACAACCGGTGTGAAGGTCTCATCGTACTTAGACCTTGCGCGCTGTGAGATCCCTTTTGCCACGACCCTTGCCTTGTACTTGTCGATGCTATAATCTTGCTTCCGCTTCAACCTGAGCACCCACTTTGAGCCCACCACGTGAGTGTTAGCGGCTATGTCCACCAGCACCCATGTGCCATTTTCTTCGATGGACGCGAGCTCGCTGTCCACAGCCTCCTTCCACTTGACCGCATTGGGCCTTGCCAGCACCTCAGCCAAAGTGAGCGGCTCTCCTTGAGCCAAACAAGACCAGCTCAGTCTAGGCTAGCTTCCAGTATCAGCGTCGTATTTTGGAGTTTGTTTTCTTTGTCGTGTACTTCGATGTTGCATTGCTGGTGGATGTTTTCCGTACTGTTGCTCCTTTGGTTTCGGCTGTCCTAAAGTTAAATTTTCCTCTTTTGAAGAGCCACTGGCCTCCGAGTTGGTCTGAGAGGCCTCAGACTTCTCCGACTCTGTGTCAGAGCTCGCCGTTGCGTTAGCGTGCGTAGCCGCTCCCCCTGGCACACCACTCTTCTTCGCAGCCTGCCGCACTGGCACCATTTGCCAGTTTTCAGGAGCTTGATGTCCTGACTCTAGCAGGACCAAGCACTCTCTCTGTTTTGGAGTTTCCGTGGGATCAAGCATCTCTTCCTTGCCTGTTTTCCTCTCGTTAAAGGTTACATCCCGGCTGGGGATGAGTCTTCTTCCTGCCAGGTCCCACAAGCAATATGTCTTGTGGGTCGTCTCATAGCCCACTATTACACACTTTCGTGCTCTTGAATCCAGCTTGCGGACACCCTCACCCGCCTGGATATTTGCCCATATGATGCAGCCGAATACTTTCAAGTGTGATGCGTCCTGGTTCTTCCCTGGCCAAACTTCTTGTGGCGTCATCTGTTGCTTGCCCTTCTTCTTTCTGCGCCTGCCCAGAGCAGCTGCAGGAGTCAGGTTGACAAGATAGCATGTCGTTCTTGTCGCTTCCGCCCAAAACCGCAGTGGAAGCCCTACATCAAAGAGTATGCTACGCACCATGCCAAGGATGGTCTGATTCATCCGTTCGGCAACACCATTGCTTTGCGGCATGCAATTTATTCTGGGCTGGTGGTTGATCCCATGTTGCCGCAACCAGCCCTTGCATGGCTCTTACTCTCCGCCATTGTCGCTCAGCATCCCTTTGACTTTCTTTCCCGTGTGCCGGTCCACCATGGCGACAAACTCATGCAACTTTTCTCTGACCTCTCCCTTTGTTTTGAGGAAGAAAATCCACACCTTGCGGCTGTGGTCATTTATGAAGGTCAGAAAACACTTGCTACCACCGTTTGATGCCGTGCAAAAGGGTCCACACACGTCGGTGTGAATCAGGTCAACGGCTGATTCTGCACGGCGACCATTGCGCTCAAAGCGCGTTCGTTTGGTCTTGCCTTAGAGACAAGGTTCACATAGGCTGCCACACCCAACCGCATCCTTCTTGCAACCATCCATGCCATGGATGAGTTGTTATTGCTGAATGACTTGGAGTGTGCTCTTTGCAACGTGCCCAAAACGTCTGTGCCACAGATCAGCGTCTTCGTCCTTTGTGGTAGAGGCTGCTTATTCAGTTCTCGTTGGTGTGCTCTCCTGTGTTGGTGCTGAGACCACTGCCTCTGCTGCACCCGCATTACCCTCGTCTTCCAAGGTCTTTGCTGCCATTGTCTGCAATACGTAGAGTACGTCAACACGTGGAACCTATGCCACAAGATCTTTGTTGGCATAGAGGACCTTGATGTCCTCGTTCCTGGCGATGACCGCCTTGTTCTGTGTGAACAGCACTGTCATGTCGTTGTCCATTCTCTTTGACATGGACAGAAGGTTTGCCGCAAAGGAGGGCATGTAGACCACGTCACGTAGTCGTAGATCCTTCTCTGCACCATTAAGGTTGATGCTCACCAACTTGTCTCCCACGCCCTTTGCGTTGACGACACTGCCGTTTGCACATCTGAACCACTGATTGGTGGGGCCGATGGAGACAAATCCAGCCTGGTCGTTGCAGGAGTGATGATCGGTGCCGAAGTTGAGCCCAAAAGGTCCTGGCCTGAGCAGCGCCTCTCTTTTTGTTGGAGGCGTGCTCTGTGTCATCATGTTGGTGGCTTCTATGCTACCCTTTTTGTTGCCTTTGTTCCCACCGCTTCTGCCGCCTTCCTTCTTTGGCGACCTGTACTCTCTTGCCCAGTGCCCAGATTTACCGCAGTTGCGGCAGTTACCCTGTCGCTTGAGAGCCTTGCCGCCATTGTTGCCTCCGCTACCACCGCTTCTGCTGCCGCCTTTCTGACCAGAGGCTGACCCTTTACTCCCGCGGCCACTGTAACGTGTGGCATAGGCTGAGAAGTCAGCCTCACTTCCGCTGCGGCGCATGGCCTCGTTTCGCACGTACTCGGATATTGTCGTGTACGTCAGGTCATCCTCCTTCCAGCCGCCCATGACAGTGATCATTGGGCTCCAGCTCTCCGGTAGCACCATGAGGAGAATCATGGCTTGCATATTCTTGTCAAGATCCCAGTTCATCTGGCGAGCCTCGCCAAGGAGTCCTTCAAACTCCTGTAGGAAATCGCGGATTGATTCACCCTCATTCACCCGCATACTGATCAGTCGTTATAGGATGAATAGTCTGTTCGCAAGGGAGGTGGATTTGTGTATGCGCTTGAGCTTGTCTTAAGCTTCGGAAGCCAGCGTGTACCCGGCAATGATGGGAACATGCTTCTTGGCTATCGCGTTGCTGAGGAATGACATGACAATATCATTTCGATCCATCCATGCCTCATGCTCAGATGTGCCTTCCACGGGAACCTGCTCCTCTCCCTTCAGAAGCTTGATGAAGCCGCACACTTTCATCGCCACCTGGAACTGCCATCTCCNGCTTGAGCTTGTCTTAAGCTTCGGAAGCCAGCGTGTACCCGGCAATGATGGGAACATGCTTCTTGGCTATCGCGTTGCTGAGGAATGACATGACAATATCATTTCGATCCATCCATGCCTCATGCTCAGATGTGCCTTCCACGGGAACCTGCTCCTCTCCCTTCAGAAGCTTGATGAAGCCGCACACTTTCATCGCCACCTGGAACTGCCATCTCCAAAAGGGGAAGTCAATCCCCTCAAAAATGGGAATTCCTCGCAGGGGTCCAAGACCGGCAGTGACGTAGCACTCATATTTGCTCCAGTAGTCTGCCCTGTGGTAGCCGTTATATGATGAATAGTCTGTTCGCAAGGGAGGTGGATTGGTGCACGGGCTTGAGCTTGTCGTAAGCTTCGGAAGCCAGCATGTACCCGGCAATGATGGGAACATGCTTCTTGGCTATCGCGTTGCTGAGGAATGACATGACAATATCATTTCGATCCATCCATGCCTCATGCTCAGATGTGCCTTCCGTGGGAACCTGCTCCTCTCCCTTCAGTAGCTTGATGAAACCGCGTACTTTCATCGCCACCTCGAACTGCCATGTCCAAAGGGGGAAGTCAATCCCCTAAAAAATGGGGATTCCTCGCAGGGGTCCAAGAATGGCAGTGACGTAGCACTCACATTTGGTCCCGTGGTCTGCCCTGTGGTAGCCACTGTTGAGCTTGAGGACTGCCCTGCGGCAGCCCCCACTCCTCCCGATGGGTCAACCATTTTTGTTGCCCTTGTCTGCTTCCCACGTCTCTGGTACGTTGAGGCGGATGTAGGCTAATATTAGCTGATGTCTGCTACCGGTTTTAGGATGCAGATTTGTTGCTTACCCCTCCAGCCGATATTCACATGCAGACAGAGAATACATCTACACCAACACACCTAGGGTCTTGCCACCAAGAGCAGAGCTTGTCTTGCTTGGGACACAAGGGTCGTGCCTCCAAGAGCAGAGCTTGTCCTGAGTCTCTATGTGCTAAGTACAGACCAAGCCGTTGGAGCTGATGGAGCTGATGGAACTGATGGAGCCGGCATGTGCACTTGGAGAGAGCGTACCAGAGTTGAGCGAAGCGTGCCTTACAACTGGTCAGTGTGGGCCCATAACTCTTTGTAAACCAGCCTGAGGCAAACGGACTAGAAAACAGGGCCGACACAATAGTACCTGCCGTCCGCTCCTAGCATTTGAGCTAGGAGAAGATATCACCCTCAGGATCACGGTTCCATATTGAGCAGTTCTAGGCAATCACTTGCTAGCAACTGTGTCCACTTAACACTTGGTCATTTTCGCGCGAGGTGTTAGTCAAAGACTAAATCTTGGGGCTTAGACCAACCAGTGTTTTCTTTATACTTTTCCTTAGTTGGACAACTATGTGAGGAGCATCTAAGGCCGAATTGTGTAATTAGAATGAGGAATGAGCCTGGTACATATAGTCCTATGCCTGGCTTCTAAGGTGTATGGATAGTGATACTTTTGGGGTGGTCACTCCACACCACCTCACCAGTCCGCCAATTGGCGCATCCACTGACCGCCAAGTGGCGCACTCTCCTTATGCATGGAGAAATGTCTAAGAAACTTCCACTATGCTAGAAGGTCAAAAAACCTCCTGCGAACATCAAGGCTCGATCGCAGGACCTGTTGTTCCTAAGTCCAACATGCTATGCGTTGCGCTACACTTCTGGTGTCTTGCTTGGACTTGTACCACGAACAAGGTTTGGGGGACTTACTCAAAGGGAGCAGTGCATGTCCAACCTGTCCGTCAAGCCATAGTAGTGGCCATGGGGCATAGAGGAACAACACATGTAAATCTCCTCTTCCAGGTCACCGTTTAGGAACACCATATTGACATCTATGTGGTGAATGTCAAAGTCCTCAGCTGCTGCATAAGAAAGAAGCCTGGGCACTGAGGCAAACTTTGCAATAGGAGCAAAGGTTTCTGTGTAGTCAATGTCCTCCTATTGCGATTAGCCCTTGGCGACCAGCCTTGTCTTGTACTTTTTTAGGTTGCCATGTGATCCTCGTTTCTTCTTGAACACCACTTGCACTTGATCACCTTACATCTTGGAGACGTTTAGTCACCTCCCACGTGCCGTTGTCGAGCTGCGGCTGTATCTCCTACTGCACAGCTTGCGCCCAATCTGCTGCATTTGGTGCAGCCATGGCCTCCTTGTTCGACGTGGGCTCATCACAGTCTGCTGCAACTGCGATACTCATCTCGTATGGTTTATGGAGCATCCACAAATGCCCGCGCTCACCAGGCTTGTTGCTCACCCTGAGAGGGTACCTTCGACCAGGTGCTGGAGCATTAGCAGGCGGCAGGCGCGGTGCTGCTGGCACAACTGCTCCTACTGATAGTGGAACATCTTCTTCCTCTGCTTCTTCCAATGACGCCGGTGTATCTGCTGCATCAAACATGGTAGAATGGAGTGGTTCTTCCATTGTTACAGTAGAGGAAGACTCAGGAGAGACAGGTTTAGGAAGGATATCTGCTCCCACTGCCTTGTCAGCTACTGCTTCTGTTGCCTCTTCATAGATAATGTTGGTGTCAATGACGTTCCTCTCGTTGAAGACGACATCTCTATAGATGATGACGTGGCCAGTATCCCTCTTGTAGTGACAATACATTTTTCTTGCCACGTCATAGGCGATCATCAACATCTGTGCGCTCTTCGTGTCCCGTTTCTACCGCTTCTCCTTAGGCATGGGAAAGTACACCAAGCTGCCAAATGCGCGAAGATGACCCACGCTTGGCTTCTTGCCGAACGACACCTCGTATTGTGTCATCTGGTCTAGGACCTTGGTTGGACTTCGGTTCTTGATGTACACCGCAGTTCTCAGTACTTTGACCAAAAAGTCGTAGGTCAGCCAAGCCGCGTGCAGCATGGAGCACGCCGACTCAACGATGGTGTGGTTGGCGAGTTCTGCTACGCCGTTCTGCTGCGACAAGTATGTTGCAGTGCGCTATGCCTTGATGCCTACTGCTGCGAGGTAGTCCTAGAACTCCTTGCTTAGGTACTCTCCACCGCGGTCGTTGCGCAGCGCCTTGATTTTCTGGTCAGTCCGGTTCTCCGCCATAGCATTGAACTCCTTGAACCTGTCAAAGCACTGGTCCTTGGAAGAAAGGAAGTACATAGCAGTGTAACGGCTGAAATCATCAATGAAGGTGAGAAAATATCTAGAGCCTCCAAAGCTCTGGGTCTGCATCGTGCCACATAAGTTTGAGTAGACCAGCTCTAGTACCTCCTTCGCACGCTCCCCTGCTCCCAAGAATGCCTCGCGATGCTACCTCCCCTCCAAACAGCCGATGCATAACTGCTGCTCAAAGTTAGAGATGGTGGGCAAGTCACGCACCATCTGCTTTGTTTGAAGTTCGTGCAAGGCGCGCATGCTAATGTGGCCGTAGCGCACATGCTAGATTTTCGCATCAGTGGCCTACTCCAATACTGTAAGACTCTGCTCGCGCGGGATCTTGGTCGTCCCCTGCAGGCGGTACATGTCGCCTTCATCGACCAGGCCAACTACTCTCATGTTTCCTTGTTGAGGATGTAGCCATAGTCGTCGTCAAAGATGACGCGCAGTCCTGTTTTAGTGAGAGAGGACAATGAGAGAAGATTGAAGGCAGCATCAGGTACATACAGCACGCCATGGAACACTCCCACTTCAATGTCACGCGGGGTCCCCAACCATATCTCCACAATCCCAATCCCCTTAGCATACACCACCCAGTCATCACCCAAAGCAATGTGATAGAGGGGAATGGATAGCAGCTGTGTAAACCACTGTTTGTGGTGGGTCAGGCTCTTGGTACCACGCCAGATCCGCCTTCTCCCTCTGCAACATGTCAGACTTTGCCATAAAGAGGCGGTCGTGTACCTCCTTGGCCACGTTCATGGTCCCAAAATAGTGCACGCCGGTCAAGCTCTCCTGCTCTTCTTGCTGTTGTTACTAACGTTGCTGTGACTGGTGCTGCTGTTGCTGTGGAGATTGCTGCTTTTGCTGCTACTGCTGTTGCTCCTTCTGATCCCTCTTCAACTTGAAGCACTCTTTCTTATAGTGTCCCTCTTTGTGGCAATAGTGGCACTTGCCCTTCTTCTTGCCTCTCTGCTGCCCGGACTGCTGTTATTGCTGGTTACGTGAGCCCATGGTCATGAAAGCTTTTTCACTACTGTTGTTGCCGCCATTGCGCATTGCTCCATTGCGACAAAGTTCTACCTACACGAAGTGCATGCAAATGAAGACCAGGTCAAGAGTCGGCTGGCACTCCAACATCTCTCGCACTGTGTCATAGCTCGTTGGGAGTCCCCTCAGCAAGAGGAGGACGAAGTGCGTATCTTCCACAGGGTTGCCGGCCGCTTTCAGATGCTTCGCCAGATCCTTTTCCCTATCCAAGTACACCTCCATCCCCCTGCCATCCTGCATTTTCAACGCCATCATCTTCTCCTCCAAAAGCATGAGGAATGCAGGATCCTTGTGTTATGTTCTGTGTATGCCCCTGGTCCAATCAGCGGAAGATTTAGACTGGGTATGCACTGCGCTTGTAGCGCAAGTCCCCCAGCGACACGAAGAGAGGCTGAGAGAGACAAAGCATGCACTACTCATCCTTGTGGAGTAAGTCCCCTTGGTCTACTCTTGGTAGTCTACCTGGTGCATGCTCCTTAGGACAACTTCCTACAGCCTAGTGGGTGAAGGCGCTGTCTCACAAGCGAGAGGTCCGGGGTCAAATCCCGCCAGGACCAAAATTTTCTTTGTGACTAAAAAGGGCCAAGGACGCTTCCTAGAAGCCTCTAAGGTCCAAGGTGGATCAAGCGCCACTTGGCGGTCATAGCGGGTGCCATGTCATCAAAGCTGATGACACTGTCTAGGGTGGCCTTGGGGGGGGGGCTCCTCCAAGGAGCCACTGGGAGCACTGACCAGAGACTATATAAGGCCTGTCATTTGTATGTGATTATATCATCATCTCTTACTCTTGAGTCTTGGGAGAAAACTAATCCCTTGTTGGCCACCAAGAAAGAGGGTAAAGAACAAGTGCAAGTGCACACTTTGGTGTGTAGCATTGCCAGTTGGGTGAGAGTTTGGAACACTCTCCGGCCACGGTTGGGACAAGCTAAGTAAACCTTTCCATGTGGAAACACCACTCCGTGTGTGATCTCTACCTTGGTTGAAATACCAAGGGCGGTCGGCGGTTTGCCTGTCGGCGCCGTTTACTCTAGANCTTGGGAGAAAACTAATCCCTTGTTGGCCACCAAGAAAGAGGGTAAAGAACAAGTGCAAGTGCACACTTTGGTGTGTAGCATTGCCAGTTGGGTGAGAGTTTGGAACACTCTCCGGCCACGGTTGGGACAAGCTAAGTAAACCTTTCCATGTGGAAACACCACTCCGTGTGTGATCTCTACCTTGGTTGAAATACCAAGGGTGGTCGGCGGTTTGACTGTCGGCGCCGTTTACTCTAGACCGTGGCCAAGTGCGGAGTGACAAAGGGTTATGGACCCACACTGATCAGGAATCTTGGTTCTTTGGACCATCGCTCAGTTCACGTGGCAGGTACCTCCGCAACAGACAAGACACCACTGCTCCATCTACTTCATCGTCGGTCCACTTTGGACCAAGGTGCGCATTGTGAGAGACCGGATGCGGATTGGACCCGTGGTCCACTTTTGCTCTCCCCGGACAAGGAACAAGGATACGCTCTGCCATTGTTGGTATGATCCTCGAGTCCTAAGTGGGTTACGCTCTACCCTTGTAGCTACGACCCCGTGTCTGTGGGAGTACTTCCTCCACAATAGCTAGGAGACCATCGGCTGGAGGGGTATGCAATGCACTACACCTTGAAAATCTGTAGCAGTCATCAGCCTCATCAGCCTACATCGGCCTCAACGAAGCAGAACAGCAGAGACTAAGTGAGCATCCTTGACCACACCGCAATCATGCCAGGGGGTCAAGAGATCGTTCCAGTCACCTCACGGCTCGCCGGGTTGGGTGCGGCCAACGCCATCGCACGCTTCGATGGCAAAGCCTTCAGCACATGGAAATGGCAGTTTGAGGTGGTGATGCGCGTGCGCAGATACCTCAACATGCTGAAAGGGACGGAGGTAGCACCGGAGGACGAGGCAAGCGCGGAGTATGTAGGGTGGCAAGAGCGAATGACATCGCTCTCGCACTCCTCGTCACGTCCATAAGCCCCTCCCTAATCTCCCACATCGAGGGGTACACGACGACAGCTGAGGCTTACACCAAGCTGACGAACGTGTACCACTCAACTTCCCTCGCCAATCGACTCTTCATCCTGCAGCGCCTCATCGGGCTACGGGTGGGCGAGGGGGAATCCATCTCAGACTTCCTCCAGCAGTTCGAAGGACTGCTTCAAGAAGCCCGCGCCATATCCTGGCAGCTCGACTAACAGATGCAGGCCATGATTCTCCTCATGGCCATGCCGCCAAGCTAGAGCCCCATGATCACCACCTTGGGTGGTTGGGAGGAGTCGGAGTTCACGTATCCTCGTGTCTCCCAGTTTGTCCGGAACGAGGCCATGCGGCGTAACAACGGTGTCATCAACAACGCCGTGTACGCGAGTGGCTCGGGAGGCACCTCCTCTCATGGCAACAGCAGAAGTAGTGGCGGCGGGAAGAGCAGCAAGAAGAAGGACAAGTGCCACAACTGTGGCAAGGCGGGGTATTGGGCGTGGGAGTGTCGCGCACCAAAGAGGGAAGGAGGCGGTGGTGGGAGCAGCAACGTGATTAAGAAGGTGGACTCGATGTCCATGAGCATGATGGCCAAGAGAAAGGCCCCTCCAAAGGGCTCTGCGCTGCTGCGGCCGGGAGCCTTCGGGCTCGATAGTGGCACGAACTACCACACCTCTCGCGAGGCATGTGGCTTCTCGTCCCTCACACCGTCCACGGCCAAGTTCCGGTACGCCAATGGCGGCATCGAGTACGCGGCTTGTGAGGGAGAGAAGGTCGTGTACACGCGGCTCAACGGAGCCGACAAGGAGTTGCGGTTGCAGAACGTTGTCTACATGCCAACTTTTGCCGCGAACCTCCTCTCCGTCTCGTGGATTACGGATCACGCGATGAAGGTGGTGTTCACACAGAAGGAAGCCGTCATCCTCAAGAACAAGGACGTGACGATTACCTACGCTGCGTCAGACCTTGTTTCCAATGTGCCACGAACAGATGGACTCTACGTTCTGCAGACGAAGAGTGCGGAAGGGCACGCTGGGGCGGCAGAGGCAGTAGCGGAAGCTGCACCATTGCCGAATGCCAAGACACCATCCATGCCGCATGCTGTGGCGCCTAAAGACGCGGGAGCAGCAACTGTGAAGCTGTGGCACAGACGCCTTGGACACGTGGACGACAGTACCTTGCAGGTCATGCAGGAGTAGAAGCTTGCACGCGGGCTGGAGGGGTGTGAGCTGAAGGATGGATGCAACACTGAGTGTGAGGCTTGCCTGCAAGGAAAGACAAAGCAGAAACGCTTCTCCAAAAACGGTCGCAGAGCAGAGGGCATACTCGACCTTGTCCACAGCGACGTGTGTGGCCCCATGCGCACCACGTCCAACGGCTCCAAGTACCTCCTCACCTTCATCGATGATTACTCTCAGAAGGTATGGGTGTACTTCCTCAAAACGAAGGGAGAGGTGTTGGAGCGCCTACAAGAGTTTATAGCCATGGTGGAGCGACAAACCGGGTGGAAGGTCAAGGCCCTACGGAGCGACAACGGCGGAGAGTACGAGGGGTGCAAGCCGTGGCTTCGGGCACACGGCATTGTCCACCAACCTACTACCCCCTACA
>SZWC01002320.1:193372-215499 GCA_023375785.1 Penium margaritaceum | reverse complement strand
CACTAAGCTGATAGCCTGTGGAAATTAAAGTAACCACCGAGGTTAGTGGGTGTTTTATGGCCATTGCAATAGCAACAGTACAACCACCAGATCCCCCTGCACCTCTGCGGCAACCACCACGAGAGATTATCCATTACAACGGTTTTGTAAATAGGATCCGGATGGGATACTGTGTGGATTCTTGGTTTCAAGACTCTTGAAATCTGGACAAGTACGGCTTGGTGGAGGCCGCAAGAATCTTCTGGCATGGAGAACAAGTTGTTGTGCCAAAATCGGGAGACCTTCGAGCAAAGGTTATCTCCGAGTTCCACGACCCGCCAGTCGCAGGTCACGTGGGACCCCGAAAGACCGGACAGGCACTCTCGGACCACTATTGGTGGCCAGGGTGGAGTGTTGATGTCCGTAAACATTGCATGACATGCGACCCATGTCTTCGGAATAAGGCTAGCAACAAGAAGCCTGTTGAACTCCTCCAACAGCTTCCCATTCCTGGGACTCCATGGGAGTGCGTCAGCATGGACTTCATTACTGGTCTTCCGAACACGGCCCGTGGCCATGATGCAATACTAGTGGTTGTGGATCTTTTAACGAAGATGACACACTTCATTCCTGCAACCACTGACGTGAACGCAGAGGAGAGCGCTTGTCTCTTCTTTGAGGGTGTCGTAAAGTACCACGGCTTGCCGTTGCGCATTATCTCCGATCGAGATCGAAAATTTGCTGGTACGTTCTAGCAAAAGATGCACGAATACTTTGGCAGTGAATCGCAAATGTCGACAGCATTTCACCCTCAAACTGACGGACAAATAGAGCTCATGAATCGCACTCTGGAGCAGATGCTCCGCATGTACATGGACCCTGCCATGCATGATTGGGACGAATTCCTAGCACCGGCAGAGTTTGTGGTGAACAACTCGGTGAATGAGTCCACACAGTTCACAACGTTCGTGTTGAACAGTGGTCGGCATCCAATGGTACCCTCTTCATTCGTGAAGAGTGGGAGTACAGGAGGGTAGGTTCCTTCCGCTCAAGCCTTTGCTGAGCGCATCGACTCCTTGTTACAGGAGGCGAAGGGTCACCTTCAAGCAGCTCGGCACTGACAAAAGGCATATGCCGACAAAGGTCGCCGGGAGGTCTCGTTTGACATCAGTGACAAAGTCCTGCTTAACACTAAAAACCTTCGGCTAACGTCGCCAGGGGCAAGAAAACTTCTACCAAAGTGGATTGGGCCGTTTCCCATTGTGGCACGCATCGGGCCAGTGGCATACCGATTGCTACTTCCGCCGAGTATGAAGATACATGACCTGTTTCATGTGAGCCTGCTAGCTCCATACACAACAGAAAGAACCCTTCAGCCACCGCCAGCGGTCTTGGCTGCCGACGGCCAATACAAGGTCCTTTGCCTACTCTAACACCGAGAGCGTACTCTTCGGTTGCGCGTTGGCAGGGAGTACCTCCTTCATTGGGCCGATTGTGGACCTAAACATAATTCATGGGAGCCCAAATCTCGGTTGCCCACAGGGGTGGTCAATGAGTACTGGAGCGAGTTTGCAGCTCGCACAGATAGACACGTGTATCAGGAGGTACCACCTGAACGCGGAAAAAGTGAACAACATTCCCACAGGGCAGCATTCATGGACAGCGACCATAGGAGGTTGGGGACGTCCAACATGGTTGTCGCGGGGACGCTCCAGCCTAAAGGGGGGAGGCCACTAGCCGTGCTGACCTACAAGCTACAGCTTAGGCCTAAGCACCATGCACGTGTTCATGTCTAGCTGGTGATTAAAATTATTAATTTTCTTTCACAGTGTTGATGACTCACTGACTCACAATCCTACTTGTTGTTCATGAACCGGGACGGTTCATAACAAGTGGGGAGGAATGTAGCGGGAGGGCCAGTTCGGCCCACCCTCCTCGCCAAAGCGAGGGGTGGTTGCGCACCACCCCTCGCGTCAGCAAGGGCTAGCCGGCGGCCAGCACTTCGTTGGCCGCCGGCCAGCTCGCTGCCGGCCGGCTGGATGGCCGGCGGCCGGCCAAGCGACCGGCCGGCCACCGACCGGCCAGCCGTCAGCCGCCGATCGCGGCCTCAGCCCGATCGACGGCTGACGGGCCACGAGGGCCTCGAGGGTGAGGCCTCATGGCCTCGTGCCCTCGCCCCCCCTTGCCCTCCTTGTAAACGAGCAAGAGAGGACGAGGGATATGGGGAGCAAGGGTGAGGTCGAAATAGTTGGCGCGAAATTGCCAGCGTGCCTCGCACGCGACGATTTCACGCTAGAATGACAAAACGTAAATCGAAGTTCATTTACAACGAACTTTGACATAAAACAAACGAAATAACTCGTGCAAACACACGAGTTTGAGGTAAAAACCCCTGGCTTGGGTCCCAAAACAAGTGATTTGGTTAAAAAAGGAAATGGGCCTCCGGAGACTCAAAGTATTCAAGTCTCCCTTCTCTGGGTCATTGATGACGATTGCCCTTCAGTCTTGCGAAGGGGGTAACCCCCTGACGCGGACATAGAACGTGATTATGCAAACTCCTACAACGACTTCAGAGCAAGACCTGGAGACTCGACACGTTACACACGCCATGTGCAAGAATAGCAAGGTTCTGGCCAGGGGAGATGAGCATAGTCTCATAAGATTCAGGAGCTTCAATGTGCAAAGAGAGGTGGCAACTGACAAGCATCCTGCATAAACAGTTGCCGTAGGCGCTAGTCAGGTTGCGTAGGATGGCAAACTGGGTTGCCCTAAAACCGGCAAGTTTGACTGTAGTGACATCCAAATGAAGTACGACTGATTATGTGGATGAAGAATCTCAAGCCGAATACAACAAATGCTCATATGTTCTAGTCCGGTATCAATTGGTCAACACTATGCAAAAGCATGAAAACAGGTCCATAACCATTCAACCAAGAAAAGTCTACCTTTGTAGAAAAAGAGCATGGTACTCCGCATGTCTCCAGCACGGAGATGCCCCACGCTTGTTGATGGGTGGATCAGCACATAATGGTGTCCTAGGGCTGGCTGTGTCTGCATCATAGATACGCACAGGCATCGAATGACCGAGTGGTCACAATCAGCTGTACACACAAATGAGAACTATTCACATCACAACATTTCCCTATTACCCTAGGGTACGTATGTTCATACATGTGTGAAACTGATACAAGTGTGCAATGAGATTATCTACCGTGCAAATGTACACATCCAAGACTCAGCCACCCTCAGGGAAGGGAGAAAGTCCAACAAAGCGAATGGCCATCCTGAACTTCCCATGTGCCAGTTCCTTGGTCACAAAATCAGCCCGCTGCAGGTCTGTGCCGACCCAGATGATGGATGTCATCTGTCGTCTCATGAGATAATGCACGAATTGGTGCTCAACAAGTATGTCCTTTGTGCATGCATGCAGCACACTCTAGTTCTCTATAGTTGTGATATCATTTTGGTTGTCACAGAGTAGAATTATGGAAGGCACATAACGACGCAAATCACAAAACAAGCAGTGTAGCCACAACGCCTCCGCTGCCCCAGCCCCGAGTATGATGCACTTATTTGACAAGCTATGTAAAATGCATATGTGCTTGCCACTACACCATGAAATGATAGTGCCACCCAGCAGAAGAATCACGCAGCTTGTCCAATTCCGTCCTAGGCCTAGTCTTTGTCTGTGTAGCTATCAACCACTATCAAACATCTCAGAGGCAATAAAGGCCCAAGGTATTGTGTGGAGACCACGTACCGCACCAATCACACAGCCGTATGCAAAGCTCCAGGCATGATGCCCCTAGCGTGTGATGTCCTTTACTTGCATGGCGCTCTCTATGTAGCAAGCACAGAGTGCCTTTTCATACTTGTATTCTTTTGTTGTGAATCATCAGGTGCCCGTGTGTTCTTGCTTTAGATATGCTGGTAGCCATATCAGTTTGTTACCCTTAGTCTAGAGAAGATGGCACTAGCAGTCATGACTCCTGTCCACTATTACGTTAGGTTCGGGTTGATTGTTGTGGGTGATGAAAGCGTGTCCAATGAGTATCGAGTGTGGTGCCAATGTGGTGGTGTCAAGCAAGATTAATTCCAATGCCCACACTTCACTTTAGTCACTTTAAAGCTTTGCATTTGTGTGCCATGCATTCCCCCACATCCCCTCTCATGTTGTGTTTACTGTCTTGTCTTGAGAGGCACCTGGCTAATGTTGGAAATCCTCAAGAGCGTAACGCAACACTAGAGTAATCAGTGTTGACATGCACCAGAATACGGCAATGTTAAAGCATGTCATGCATCATTTTCACAGCATCACACCCAAGTGAGTATGTCACGGCAACAAAAAGAACTGTGGCTGCTGTTGGTTTTTGCACATCCTCATCGTGCTCTGTTGTGTCCTTGTGGTTTGTGTACATCAGCGTGCAAATGATTGACGGCAAGACTCGACGCTGCTGGAGTGTCCTCCGATGGACCCGACGCCCGTTGAGGCCTACTCGCAGACCGATGGAGCCTCCTCCCTCCGGCGATGTGCTCACCTTCATCGGCAGGCCTCCTCGACAGTCGGGCCGCCGACGGTCATTGCCACAGCAGATGTTGTCTGGAAGCGTCAGGCGCTAGATTGGACTGTACCGTTGCGTCTGCAACGTCATGCTCTGCCATATCTTGTGTTGCGTGGCACTGTTTGGCATTATGGACCATCGTAGGCACTACCTGGGTTCAGGCAGCCATAACTCTTTGCTGCTGTTTTTCTAGCTGTTTCTGACCACACGACTGCGTTTGCAGCATTGGTATTATGGTATGGTCCAGTTTTAAGGCAAAACGGACAACGCCCAGGTTTTGGGCTGTCGGCCGTCAGGCAGAGCTCACCGAGAAAACCCTGCCTGCCAGAAAATGTGTCGAGGTCTACTTTTTGATTGGCTGGTTAGCTGAGTAACAAACTCTACAGAGCTGGGGGGGAGTTACAACTTGGAGGGGTCTCCAATTGTTGCTCATTCTTCATTCCTAATCAGTCACTATCCGTTTTCAGCTGCTTTCTGGCGCTAACACTGGCGCGCTTGTTTGTGAGGAACAAACCCAGAGCTTCGAGACTTAGACTCTCGAGCAGTAGACTGAGGGGGAAGCAGACGTAAGCAACGAGCATGGAAGCCCGCACGTTGCATCAACAACGCTGCTGCCCCAACCTGCTGCCTAGTTTTTCCACTTTGGAATCAGAGCCAAAGCGCAACAAGAGCAGCAGAAGACTCGCGTACAGCTGCCAGTCAACGCCGGCGGAACCCCATACGCGCCAGTGCAGGGAAAATGCTGCCAGATTTTTTCTTGCAGTGTTGACCCACCTGGTGGTGGCGTTATATTTTTTCCCATGGCCATTTGCAAAAGGAAATGTAGCCGGATTTTTTTCCGGCAGCACTGACCCCCACGCGTGACGCAAGGAGGTAAGCGGCAGGCCGCGTCGGACACCTGCGAGCAACGACGCATGTGGCAACGTCACCCAGGTGCAGTGACTGGCACCAACGTCATCCATTGGCGTCTCGACGGCGAGAGTGTCAATATTGCCTCTCATTTGCAGAGTCTCAAGGGATCTGAGTCTCAGTCGAGATTTTGCTCTCAAAACAAAATGTCTGCGTAAATCGGAGTTTGTCTAGATCCTCTAGATTTGGCTGCATAAAACTGATTCATGTACTCCGTTACACTAATCTGAAAGTTCCTGCTCTGACCTTGCGGATCTGTGAATTGAGCTCAGGTTTGACCTACGATAAAGAACATTGAAAAATATCGGTGCATAACATGCGGGAAAGGTCGCCAGCTTCACTCTGATCACGGAATAATATAAACGCCATGGTCAGATTGTGCGTGGCAAACCCCTCTTTTCAGTCTGCTTGATAAGTTCCATTTTGCCAGAACGACTAAACACAATGTATCGGCGGTGGGTTTATCCTTAGTAGTTCAGTCATACCACAAAGCTCCTGAATCTATTTCAACATCCGAATCTTGCCCAGGAAGCACGTATCATGTGATGATACGAATCCGACCGTAGATTGGAAAGAGAAAATGATCATGGACAACATTGTTTTCTTTATCTGTTTGTACCGAGAAGAAAAGGTATGTTTCTTTCACGTGCTCTTCCTCAAAATTTAATGTTGTATGCTGCAAATGGTGACGTTTGATGTCCAAAAGAAAACCATGGGGGAAGAATTCGCAACAAAAACATTGAGCGTTTGGAAAGGTTGCTGCAACGGCAGGCTACCAGAGCATTTGTCGCAACATGCAACCAAATTTTGACTTATTCACGAGTCTGGTTTTCATCATCGCAAACCCTAACGTGCTATTGCTCTAAACTTCTCATGAAATGCGTAACTAAAACGTGAAACTTCCAGCCAAAACCGCATCCAGACGCGCGGAAGCAAAGTTGACTGCAGGTTTACAACGTTTCTGGTGTCCATCATTGATTGCAGTGTAGTTATGATCATTTATCATTGTTTCACACGTACGAGACCAAGATTTTGGACTCTCAAAACGGCAGAGTCGAACCGATAGTGAACCTCACTCAAATCTCGTGTCGCTCGGTTCGAGTGTGAGAACTCTCATGAGAGTACTCTCATATGTCGAGGCTTAGCAGCAGCAGCAACAGTAGTAGTAGCAGGAGTAGCAGCAACAATAGCAACATTAGTAGCAGCAACAACAACAGCAATAGTAGTAGCAGCAGTAGTAGCAGCAACAATAGCAGTAGTAGCAACAGCCGTAGTAGCAACAGTAGCAGCAGTAGTCCATAGGCATCGTCGCCTGCACCTCTGACCCGCTGACTGCCATTCAACAACATCTTGCTGCCCTAATGCAGCAGCACACAATAGCTTGCAGCACTGCAGCCACTGACCTCACAGATTGCCACCAGTGCCCCTCTGCCATTCTTTCCTCCTAGACACACCAACCCTGCTGTGTCTACTACCACGCATTACCTGGCGCAACAGCAGACTCAGCGCCAGCGGCAATCAGTCACCGCAGTCTTTGGCCCCACTCTGGACCCCGACTGTAGGCAAAAGGACTTTGGGACGCCGCCCTCACCGCTTTAGGCCGACGAGCGGTTCCGGAGCTAGAAGCTCAGCTTCCGGATTTAGGTGCGGGGTGAGGGTCTGTGGGCATATTACACCCTGCCGTACGACTCCACCCAGGCCGACCAATTGTATGACATCTGTCGCGCCGTACGCGCCCTCGTCCTTGTCGCTCCTCATGCCCTGGGCATGTGAGATCTTCCTCAGGATTGAGGAAGCTCACATGGAGTCCCGTCCTCAACGCAAAGAGGCTGTTGCCACCCTTGCCGTTGCTTCAGTGGCCGTCGCTTCCCTCATAGCTGCTACCTCCATCAGCTCCTCGTCGTCGAGGAAGAAGAAGCGCTAAAGCAAGAAGGGTAACAGTTAGCAGTAGTAGCAGCAATAACAGTCGACTGGGTGCGGTAGTGGCTTGGTCTGCCACAACTATGGCCAACCAGGGTACGAGTGGTACACGTGCCCACTACTGACGAACAAGGCACGCATCATCACCACCATGCATCCCCTGGAGGAGCGCCGTCTCGCCTCTGCCGTTGTAACTGTCGATGCCCCTGATGCCTCGACCACGTGCAGCAGCTCCACTCCTCTAACTACAACATCGGTCCCACTGACGCTAGCTCCTCAGTAGTATCATCTGCAACCATTGGCACCCCCGTTCCCTTCACTGGGGCAGTTCTCCTTCTATCTGGGCTCAGGCGCAATTACTCTGCACTTAGTCTACACTCCCGGGCCATCCATGCGTGAGCGTCAGTTGGAGCAGTTCATTACGCTTCAACTTGGCTTGCCTCGCTCTCCCCCCAGGGAAGTGCGAGTTGCGTCACCACCTGCTTGTCCCTATTGCCCTGCATGACTAAGCTTGAGCTGCGGCCATGCCCTACTTCCTCGTCCGTCTCGCCATCTTCTGTGATTGCCTCTGCCCCCCTTTGTGACCATGTTGCGTGGCTTGATTATTGGCAGTCTCGGTTCGTGCCCCCTTCCACCGCGTCCGCGTCTCTCGCTTCCTGCCATGTAACTGTCAGTGATCTGGCAACACCGGTCCAGGACCCTGCCGAGACCTGGATCATCAACTCCAGAGCCACGGATCACATGACGGCCTCTCACGAGGCTTTTAGTATGCTTGGTCCTGTTGGCAATGTATCCTGGGTCCGGACGGGCTCCGGACAGGTGTTACCTGTCCGTAGTGTCGGCGTCTTTCGTTTCCGTGGTCCCACCGGCGATGCAAGAGGCATGGCCGCTATATCCTCACCCTCACGAACGACTACTTTTGCTACCACTGGGTCATCTGCCTTTGGCAGAAGAGTGATGTCACCCATAACATTCAGGACTGGCTTGTCCTTGCGGAGCGTGAGTATGGTCGATCTCTTTGCCACTTTCGCTTTGATTACTGTGGTGAGTACATGGACGAGACCACGAATTTTCTCGCCTCCCGCGATATCCACCACGAGACGTCCGCGCCCTACACGCCTGCCCAGAACAGTGTCTCCAAACGTTGGAACCGTACCATGGTTGACATCGTCTGCACCATGAAGGTTGATTCTGGCCTCTCCGTTGGCTTCTGTTTTGAAGCCATAGCCTACATGACGTGGGTCTGGAACCGGATTCCCCACGGACCCCTTCCCCGCCAGTCCACGCCATACCAACGCTAGTGCGGTAAGCGAGCTAATCTCCACCCGGCCCGGGTCTGGGGCTGTGTGGCCATTGTGTGGCTGCCCGCCCCGCAACAAGACGGCAAGCTCGTCCCTTGTGATTGTCCTTGCACATTTCCTGGTGTCTCTCGTCATTCCAAGGCGTGGCGCTTCTAGGATCCCTCCCGGCACTACATCGTCGAGTACTGCAATGCCCTCTTCTTTGAGGAGCTCTTTCCTTGCGATCTTGTTCGCTGCAGCTCGTCGGTGTCCCTCCCGTCGTGCGGGGGAGTGGTGAGTCAGTCATAAGTCCTGTCACATTTGGGTGGCACATCATTTGGCCCCTCCGAGCCAGCAGCCCTCGTTGAGTCCGCTTGTCCCTCTGGGCCGGCAGCCCCAATTGCACCCACCGACCCCTCTAGGCTGGCGGCCCAAGTCGCGTCCGTTGGTCCCTCTGGGCCGGCAGCCCTAGTTGCGCCCGCTAGCCCATCTGGGCCGGTGGCCCAAGTCGCGTCTGCTGCTCCCTCTCGGCCGGTGGCCCCAGTCGCATCCTCTTGTCCCTCTAGGCCGGCGGGCCGAGTCGTGTCCGCTGGTCCCTCTCGACAGGTAGCCCCAGTTGCGGCCCCTGTAGGCCGGTGGCCCCAATCGTGTCCCCTATTCCCCTTGGGCTGCCAGCCCCAGTCGCGCCCGCTGGCCCCTCTGGGCCAGTGGCCCCAGTCGCGTCCGCTGGTTCCTCTTGGTCGGCAGCCCCTGTCGTGCCCGCTAGCCCCTCCAGGCCGATGGCCCCAGTTCCGCCCTTTGGCCCCTCTGGGCCGGCGACCCCGGTCACGTCCGCTGGTCCCTCCAGGTCGGCAGCCCCATGTGTTTCGGTTGGCCCGTCCGACTCGATGCCATCATTTGCCCCACCGGGCTACACGCGTGGCCTAGGTGGCAACCTCCGACCCAGGCCGTCAGTGAGGCGCAGACATCAGCACCACGCTTTGTGGCACCTCGGCCTCCTGTCACTCCACGTATCTCTTCTACTCCTACGGTCGTGAGTAGGGACCTTGGCACCAAGGCCCTTGGCCTGACCACTCATTACAGACCTTAAGCTGGGCACTGCTCTTGGCTATGCCATGCTTCATCACGAGCATCGACATACTGTCATGGCCACACTCGCGCGCATCCCACTTAGAGCTCGAGATGCACACGCTCTCTCAGTCTTCTCCATAGCACACCAGGAGGCTTCAACCACCCTTCGCGAGGCTTGAGCCTCTCCTGAGGCCGCACACTGGGACGTGGCCTACACCGATGAGTTCGATGCTATCCGGCAGCACACGTGTATGACCTCGTCAGCCTCCCTCCTGGTCGGAAGGCCATCGCTGCCAAGTGGGTCTTCCGGAGTAAATGGAAGCCAGACGGGTCCTTGGACAAGTACAAGGCCCACCTCACATCCAAGGGGTTTGCTCAGGTCCCTAGGGTTGATCACGACCAGATCTTTGTCCCAGTCAGCGGGTTCTCCACTAGCCGGGCTCTCTTCAGCTTGGTTGTCCAGCATGAGTGGGAGTTGCATCAGATGAATGTGACAACGCTTTCCTCCACGGCTCGCTGGAGGGAGAGGAGCTTTATGTGGTGTAGCCCCTAGGCTTTGATGACGGCACTGGGAGAGTCTCGCAGCTGCGAAAGGCCCTCTATGGCCTAAAGCAGTCGCCTCGATGCTGGAACCAGGAGATTAGCAGCACGCTCCTCCACGGCGGCCTCGAGCGCAGCACTGCTGACCCCGCAATGTTCATCATTCTGCGAAGCCAGACCTTCGCCGCTGTCTAGGTCTACATCGACGATCTCCTCATTGCATCGCCAAACATGGTTGCCATCAAGCGTGTCAAGGACCTGCTATACACCGCCGACCAGATGAAGGATCTCGGGTCTACTCGAGTCTTCCTGGGCATGGAGCTCAAGCATGATCGCTCCCAGGGTATCCAACACGTCCACCACGCTGCCTATGAGCAGACCCTTTCCACTTGCTTCACCAAGGATCTGCCCCTCGTGCTGAGCGCATCTTCACCCATGTCACACGCTGGCCAAGTGCAGCTGAAGAGTATTGACCCTGCCGTTGTGGGGGAGCCATTTGACATGATCATGTATGTGCAAGTCATCGGGTGCCTGATGTTCCAAGCAATGATGACGCACCCAGACATCGCGTTTGTCGTCAACCTCCTGGCTCAGTTTTCTCAGGAGCCACGTCACCTCCACTTCGAGGCCGTGGTCCGAGTACTACGCTACGTCGACTCAACTCCTCGGTGAGGTCTCATGTTGCGCTGCTAGCTGTCAATCATTGCGACGGGCTACACCGACAATGACTGGACCAGTAGTCCAACCGATAAGAGTCGCGCAGGGTGGATCTTTTTTATCGGCGGCACAGCTATGTCCCGGCACTGTGGCAAGCAGGGGTGCATTGTACGCAACATTGCTGAGGCTGAGTACGTGGCTCTTGGTTTAGGCACGTGTGAGAGTGTCTGGCTGTGTCGTCTGTTGTCCGAGTTGCATCCATCACGTTGCATTGTGACAATGAGAGTGCCATGGCCATCGCCAACAATGACGGCATGCATCACACATGCACAAAGCACATCAACATTGAGTATCACTATGTGCGTTTGTTGTTGCATGACGGCAGAATCAGCATTATATGGATTGAGACAACACGGCATCTGGCTGACTTCTTGACCAAGGCACTGAAGTGCGACTCGTTCAAGAAGGCTGTGATTTTGGTCTGTGTGCATCTGTGAGTTGCCCTCTTTGTCCTTGCTTGTGTCTCTGCATGCCCTCGGGAGTCTGACTGTTGACTGTGTCTCTGCCCGTCCATTGAGGTACAGATGAATGACGACAAGACTTGATGCTGCTGGAGTATCCTCCGGTGGAGCCGACGCTTGCTGAGGCCTACTTGCACTCTGCTAGAGCCTCCTGCCTCCGGCAAAGTACTCAGCTCCATCGGCAGGCCTCCTCTGCGGTCGGGCCGCCGGCGTTCAAGACGACCGCAGATGTTGTCTACATGCGTCAGGTGCTAGATCAGATTGTACCGTTGTGTCTACAGCGTCATGCTATGCCTAGGGACCATGTCTTGTGTTCCGTGGCACTGTTTGGCATCATGGACCATCGTAGGCACTACCTGGGTTCAGGCAGCCGTAACTCTTTGCTGCTGTTTTTCTAGTTGTTTCTGATTGCACGACTGCGTTTGCAGCGTCGGTATCATGGTATGATCCAGTTTTCAGGCAAAACAGACGACGCCCGGGTTTTGGGCCGTCGGCCGTCTAGCAGGGCTCGCCGAGAAAACCCTGCCTGCCAGAAAATGGGTCTAGGTCTATTTTCTGATTGGCTGGTTAGCTGAGTAACAAACTTTACAGAGCCGGGCTGAGCTAGAGCTTGGTGGGGTCTCCCATTGTTGCTCATTCTTCATTCCTAATCAGTGACTTTCAGTTTTCAGCTACTTTTTGGCACTAACACTGGCGCGTGCGTTTGTGGGTAACAAACCCAGAGCTTCCTGACTTAGACTCCAGAGCAGCAGACTGAGGGGGCAGCCGACTTGAGCAATGAGGGTGGAAGTCCGCATGCTGCATCAACAATGCTGCTGCCCCAACCTGCTGCCTAGCTTTTCCATTTGTTGCTTGACCTTATGATCTCTTTGCGAAAATGCGTGGAAGCCTCCTAGCGATATTGTCGCTCACTAGGCGTCAGTGCCTCGTCAGACGGTGACGACAGTCACAAGTCGTGCACACAACGGCAAGGGTCTCACTAGGGGACACAAGGCAAAGTGTCAGAATGCTTCAATAGCATTTGCACACAGGAATGATGTATCAGAGGTCCATGGCATTAGTACCTGCCGCGGCGCACGGCGGTTACTGTACGCGGCAATGCAAGGTCTGTCCTAAATCCGGCCCAAATCCACTGTTCTGGCTGTAACTCAGCGTAGACAAGTTTGAACGCTACGCCTTATGAACCTACACGTGCAAAATCTCAAGCGGGACGCTCTGACTGGTCACATGGATGCATCCGGCAACAAACGGTAGACACAAAATGGAAAGACATGCAAATCGGGCACATGACAAGTCCACCGATAAAATCCTACAAGCTGTAGAAAAACTACAGAAGGTCCCAGACAACATCCAGCACTCTAGGGCGCACTTCGATCAGCTCTGAGCCGGTAGTCCACCAGTAGAAGATGCCCCGGTGCCACCTAGATCCGCATCATGGATCTACACGAGCATGGACACGACCGAGTGGTCACAGTAAAGTGTACAGGTCGACAGGAATGTCACAAATCACAACACTCCTCCATGACCCGATGATACGCATGTCCATACATGTGTAGAAGTGAAACGAGTGCAACAACAAGTGCAAAAATAGTCGTGACACAGACACAAACACACCCCGTACTCAACCACTCTCAAGCAAGGGGCTAAACCCAACGGAACAAATGGCCACCAGAAACTTCCCGCGCGCCAGTGTCTTCGTCAAGAAGTTAGCACGCTACATGTCAGTGCCGACCCATATGGTGGAGATCACGTGTCGCTCCACCAGATCAAGCACGAAGTCATATGATGGAGATCACGTGTCGCTCCACCAGATCAAGCACGAAGTGATACTCAACCGCAATGTGCTTCGTGCAAGCATGAAAGACATCAGAGTTATCTGCAATGGTAAGAGCTCTCTGGTTGTCAGAACGAAGCACAATGGCAGGCGATGACTGACCTATCTCAAGGAACAAGCGCTTGAGCCACACTGCCTTAGCAGCCCCTGCACCAAGAGCAACATACTTTGCCTCCGACGAGCTACCTACGATGCAACCCTGCTTCCCATTACGCCAGGAAACAACGGTACCACCGACCAGGAACACGTAACTGGTGTGGCTGCGTCCATCTGGGCTCCAGGCTGAGTATCTGTCGGTCTAACCATCAAGAACGACCAAGCACTGGCGGCAAAAGCAGAGTCCAAGGTATGGCGTGGAAACCACGTACCGCACCACTCGCACAGCCGCCTGGAGGGCTCTAGCACGTGGAGCCTGCAAAAACTGTGGAAGGAGGTTGATGGCAAAAGCGATGTCAGGGTGTGTTGTATTGGCCAGGTACATCAGAGATCCGATGAGGCAGAGGTACAAGGTTACATCCACTGTCTCCCCCAGCTGTGTGGGATCGTCCACCTTCAGGGTTTCCTGCCCATGAGGTGGGAGAGGTGTTGAGGCCGTGGGCACTGCACCAAGGAGGTCACTGAAGCGCTCCCCCACAACGCGTGGGTATCGGGCCTGATGCAACAGAAGCGTCCGGAGTCTGCGGTCTCGTACAATCTCCATGCCAAGAAACACCGCTACAAGATCAAGGTCCTTCATCCTATAGGCAGTCTGGAGGACCGCCTTGGCCTCCTTCACGGCCTCCATGAAGGGAGACGCGATTAGGAGGTCGTCCACATACACCAGGATGGTAGTGAAGTGCTCAGGCACCTGTCGGATGAAAAGAGAGGGATCTGCCTCGCTCTGTACATATCCCGCACGAGTCAGAGTGCCTGTGATCTCCCGTTCTAGCACCAAGGTGACTGCTTAAGTCCATGTAAGGACTTGCGCAAGCGCCAGACCTTTTCACCGTCCTCTAAGCCTGGTGGCTGGGCCACGTAAATCTCCTCATTCAAAGAGCCATGGAGGAACACATCGTTCACATCCATTTCGTGCAGTTCCCAGTCATCCTAAGCCACCACACCAATTAGAGCGCAAGCTGAGGTCATGCGGCCGACAGGGGCAAAGGTGTCATTGTAATGAACGCCCTTGATGTGAGAGTACCCCTTGACGACCAAGCGAGCCTTGTGGCGTCCTAGTGAGCCATCCGACTTCACCTTCTTGCAAAAGACCCACTTGACCTGAATCGCCTTCCTCCCACGTTGAAGGTCGACTAGCTTGTAAACTCCGTGCTCTTGGATGGCACAAAACTAATCCTCGCAGGCAGCACGCCAGGCGTCGGCATCCTCTGATGAGAGGGCGTCCATGAGTGTGCCCAGAGCATGCACCAACGAGGGAGAGCTCTGAGTGGCGAGTGCACACACCTCAAAACTTAACCTGACGACCACAAGGTTAGTTGCTGCATCACAAGCGGTACGAAACTCACGAGTGACAAGATCTTACCCTACAAGACATGCTGGATGAACCTATGTTTGATCTGTAGGGACACTCAAGCCGAGGGCCTTTGTGCCGGGATCACCACTCACAACGCTTTGAGTTGAGCGCCTGGGTGCGGGACTTGACACTCGCTGAGCTACGGAGCCCAACGGTCGAAGACGACCACCTGGCTCACGCGACTAGCCTAGGCTCAAAGGGTTGAGTGCAGGCTCAGAGATAGGCATGACCACATCCGGTGAGGACTGAGGCACAAGGGCAGGTGATGCAGTGGGAGGAGAGAATGGTGAACTGATGGGAGACACAGGACGGGGACTGGCAGCATGACCGCTCACAAAGACAAGAGTACCGATGGATAGAGGGACAATATCATGGGTGTCTATGGGGCGCGAGGGCGCGGGAGACAAGACAGGCTGGGCGGGAGAGGTCTCTAGGCCGGCAGTGATGATCGGCGAGTCATCAAGAGCCAGAGACCGAGAAGTGGGGGGAGATCGAACAGACACATCAGCCGGATGTAAGCTCAGACTTCCCCCATCCATCGAGAAACCTCACACATAGGAAAGTTTGTGATAGCCATTGACACAATCGAGGTCAGATCGTGGTAGGTGAGAGACTCAAATTAGAGCGCGTCGCGGGACTCATCTATTCAACAACAGGCGGGGTCCCAAAAAGGCCAAGCCTTCGACCATGGGGAGATACCAACAAAGGCACACAAGCAACCCCACGGAGAGACCTTGGACCCCCGCTGATCCTCCGTGTACCACACAGAGCCACTGAGCCCTAGACACGAGCAAGATGTAGATCGGCACGGTGGCCAAACTAGAGCTCATACGGTGTGATGTGGTCCAACCGTGCGGGAGGCGGTTCCAGTCCCACGTCATGTAGGCGCATCCTTCGAAGGCAAAGGATTTTAAGAGACCACACTCAGACCGCATAGCATGAATCACATCCTCCATGGTGCGGTTCTAGCGCTCAATGACACCGTTCCACTGAGGAGTGGTAGGAGCAGAAAATTGGTGAAATATCCCATGCTTGGCAAAGAAACTGCCCATTTCGCCAAGAAACTCGCCACCGCAGTCCGAGCGGAGGGTGTGCAACGAGTGGCGAGACTGGCGCTCAGCCATCACTAGCCAGAGACAGACCGCAAGAGCGGCATCACTCTACTGGCACGGATTATAGACCCACCACATCCGGGTGAAGTCATCAGTTAGGGTCGGGACGTATCGGCCCCGATCGGATAAGGACTCCATAGGGAGAGGACCGAGAAGATCCAAATGGACCAGCGCGAGGGGGCAAAGTGCTCGAGAACAGGAGTCAGAGTAGGTGCAGCGATGCATCTTACCCTAAGCGTAGAACAGACAATCTGTCTTGGGTAGCTTCTCTAAAGAGGTCGTGTCAAGACGGAGGGCGGGCTGTGTCCTAGTGAGCTTCAACACTGTGTCGGAGCCCACATGACACAGACGACGATGCAACAGGCGCTGGTGCTCAGCAGATAGGACACCATTGACAAACACATGAGCAGGAGGGGAAGGGGAGCAAGGAGAAAAAAAGATCTGAGGAACACGTTACGAAGCATCCACAACAGAGGCGTGAAGAACAAGAGTGCGGGTATCAAGAGCAGTCATTTTTACGGAGTCGACAGTGTACTCCACTGAGAGTCCCATCAAAGTGTAGGCACGCATAGAGAGCAAGCTAAGCTCAAGGTCAGGCACAAAAAGCACGTTAGAGAGATACAAGGGGCGAGACGGACCATCCAAGCACACAACCCCAACACCCTGGACTGGCAACGACTGACCAAAGCCTGTGTGAACGGAGCGAACAGAAACCACAAGACCGAGGAGAACAAAGTCACTATGACGACATGTCATGTGGTGAGTGGCACCGGAATCGATGATCCAACTGTCACCCGAATCACGACTGGAGGATGTCACAATGCAACAAACAATGGAACACTCGGCTGCAGACGAGTGCTCGGCAACAGAGGAAGGAGAACGACGAAGGGCGCACAGGTGAGACTTAGAAATCCAATCTGTACTTTTAGGCCCATCATCATCACATGCCAGTTGTGCTCCCCCACACGAGTCATCAGGAGAGACGCGAGCAGACAGACAAACAGTCTGTGAACCACCCGGTTGTGACAACACACTTGCACCTCCCTGAGAGCGAAGCGCCAATAGCTGACGGAGCTCGGTAATGGTGCGGTTATAGGGGTCCCGCGTCTACGCTACTCGCCGGTGGGGAAGCGAGAACTGCTGCGGTCGTGGTCGCCACGCGACCAGAGGCTGTGCTGCTCAACGCAAACCACTGTGCGTGTGCAGCCTGGAGACCGCGAGTGATCCACGCCCAGTTGAGTGGCTGTTGGCACTCGGTGTAGCGGTGAGCGCTTCCATAGTTGTAGCACTGAACAGTGCGTCCACTGCTACCGCCTGATGACTGTTGCTGCGATGACTGCTGCTGGCCCGAGCCACACTTCATTTTGCTCTTCTTCCCCTATGCTGGCGCTGCCACACCCTGCGTCTGAGTCGGGGTAGCTGGAGTGGAAGGTGAATTGGAGGGCATGCCAGAGGATGAAGAAGTGAACTACTAGAGTGGCATTGGTGGTGACGCGATATCGGTGCAGCAAGTGAACTCTCTTGGTGTGCGACGGCTGCCTCACGAGCGCATGTCACCTCGAGGAAAAGCTGATGCGCCCAAGGAAGAAGCTGAAGGGAGGTGGAGAAGGGCTCGAGCGCGGCGTCGCTGTACCTCGTGAAAATGTCTACGTGCTCAAGACGGACTCTAATGATGGGCGTGCGAAGCGCCCACAACTATGTCCCTCCAGCGGTCCCAAGGTGCGTGCAGATGCACATGGCGCGCCGCCAGTAAGCGGCTGCGAGCTCGGCAGGTCCCTGACGAAGGGAGAGGAAGGCGCGGATGTGAGCCGCGTGGGTGGCGTGCATCTCTATAGCAAGTAGGGACAATGCCAGCTCCTGGCCTTGACGTGGGTCAGCACCCGCGCCTGTGCCGGCCTCTCCAAGGAATGGGCGAAAGTCCACGACACTCTTGCAAGGCATGGTGAAAAGGAGTTCGCGCATCGATTGAGTCGCTATCTCCACGTGAGCACGGTCCGTAACCTGGTACTGACTGTGGTAGTAGGGCCAACCCCCCTCTGAAGTGGCCCAGACCTGGAAGAGGGTCTCCCAGTGGTCAAAGCCGTCCTCGGTAACATATTGTGGGGGCGGTGTCTTGAAGTCCTTGGATTGCCGCTCTGTAGGGAGAGAAACCACAGGATGGGAAAGGCGAGGGATTTAGGAAGACCATCGGGACGAAGAAAGTCGCCGAGATCAGTCTCACACCAAGAGCGGATCTCCGGGAACAGGGAACCGCAACGCGTCTGCAACTAGCAAAGACGCTCCTGAAGTACACAAATCTCCCTCTCGGGAGTGTCATCATCCATGTGTGGCATATCAGGATCCTCCTCCAAAGGATCAAGAAGTGGCGGCTCCTGTCCTGCCGCTCTCCTCGGTGTAGATGTTGACTGCTGTGCAGAAGATGTGACACCGCCGACTCACCCGCAGGTGTGCTGTGGGGCCATGGACTGACTCCAAAGAAGATGAGTGAGCGTGCGGATGGCGTCGGTCTGCTACTGCTGTAGGCAACGTATCTCATCCTACTGACTCCGCATGTCCGCAACGGCCTGCGAGCGTGGGCCCATGATCCCGGAGGAGGAGGAAGAAGGATCTGGTGGTCCTTTGCCCTTGTCACTAGTCGGAGCCATGTCAGTGCTCAGTATGGGGCCCAACGTAAAAATGCTCCGAAAGAGAAACCGACAGCGTTTCTCGAGGAGTTGAAACGTTAAAAAATGTGATGTTTTGACCCCGAAATTGCTGACATCAGCACAACCGATGATGACGTCTGCGTTTCTTACTCTAGCCAAAAAATCGCTAGTGTTTTTTTGCTAGTGTTTTTTGCGCCAGGTTTTTTTTTCCTTGTTGGAAGGTCACGCGAACTCACGTGACCAGTGGAGGTGACCTCGTCACCCCCTGCTCGCGGGGGGTGCACAGTTTCTGCGCAGCGGAAACTGCGCAACAGTTACAATGCCACTGCTGTGCTGCTGCGATGCTACTGCTGCGCTACTACAATGCTGCTGGTGCGCTGCTACTGCTTCCGCTATTGTTGCTTCACTGCTGCTACACTGCAATCGTTGTAGCAGCTGCAATGCTGCTACTGCGTTGCTGCTGCTTCCGCTGCTGTTGCTATAATGCTCTTGCTACTCGCGGTTCCTGATGCCGCCGCTGTTGCAAGTCGCTATCGCCGCTGCGCACTGTTAGTGCTCGCAGCCGCCGCTGCAAGCTATTGCTACGAGCTCCTACTCCTCTTCTTTCTTTTTTTGTACAAGCTTGTAGCCAGACACGGCTGCTGCTGCCACCCGGTGGTGCTGCTGCTGCTGTTGCTGCTGCTGGAGCTAGTCAATGCCTCAGCTCACCCGATGTGGTGGTGGGGAATGAGTGATGATGTCGTTGTTGAAGACGACTGCAACGAGTCCAAAGATACGGCTGCGGCGGTGACTCTTACTGCTGCTGTCGGCGCTGCATCTCTGCGGCACAGCTCACTGAGAAGGGTCTCGCTGCTCTAACACCATGGGAAAATTCGTGGAAGCTTCCTAGCGATGTTGCTACTGACTAGGCGGCAGTGCCTCGTCAGACGGTGACGAGAGTCACAAGTCGTGCACACAACGGCAACGGTCTGGCTAGGGGACACAAGGTAAAGTGTCAGAATGCTTCAATAGCATTTGCAGAGAGGAATGACAAATGAGAGGTCCATGGCATAAGTACCTGCCCCGGCGCACGGCGGGTGTCGCACTCGGCAGTGCAAGGTCTGTCCTAAAACCGGCCCAAAACCACTGTTTTGGTCGTAACTCAGCGTAGACAACTCAGAACGCTACGCCGTCTGAACCTACACGTGCAGAATCTCAAGCCGGAAGCTACGACTAGTCACATTCATGCATCCGACAACAAACAGTGGACACACAATGCAAAGACATGCAAATCGGGCCCACGGCCAGTGCACCGATGAAAACCTACAAGCTGCAGAAAAACTGGAGAAGGTCCAAGACAGCATCGAGAACTCTAGGAGGACCGTCGATCAGCTGCGAGTAGGTAGTCCACCACCAGACGATGCCCCGATGCCACATGGGTCCGCATGAGGGATCTGCACGAGCATGGAAATGGCTCAGTGGTCACAGTAAAGTACACAGGTTGAGAGGAACGTCACAAATCACAACACTCTCCCCCGCAAGAACGCAACTCGGTGCACATGTTAGCTCGACGGCTTTCTCTCGGAGGCTGGTCTCTTGCAAGATTGTGTAGCCAGTCCAAAGGTGGCCAGTCCAAAGGGCACATTCAGCCAAGCGCTAGTATGAGTTATACAATCTGTTTTGTTATTGAAGCAAACTGCCGCAATGGTCTTACCTGACCTGGCTGTCCTTCCGGATTGTAGGTTGCCAGATGCAGGGAAATTTATGCCTAAAAACCTAATGACTGAAGTGAGATTTGACAGTCATAACGCAAAGCACCTTTATGGTCATCGCTTTGCGCACACGGCCGGCCAAAAAGCAATACGCCCACCCACCGGCATGGTTGTATTTCTGCTAAATGTGCCAAAAAATTCCAACATTTGGTGGAATGTACTTCCCTGGTTTGCATGTTTCACATGTTGCTCTCGGCACAAGGTTCCGCGAATGTATGCACATCAACCACAATGCTCCATGTCCACCTGTGCCTTCATGTGTCATGTGTCAATTCTATAACAACTGCCTCTTCATGATCCAATCCCTTCATCCATCCTTGATGGTTGCCACTCTCAATCGTAGACCGATGCCTCGACTTTCCGGCTGAGGTTGGATGCACAAACACCATGTGCCGGTGACATCTTACCGCTTGTGGTGGAATTGACTGCGCCATCAGAGGGCACTGACTGGCCTTGATTGCCCATCCCCTCTTTGCAGCTAGACAGCCAAGGGGTTGTTGGAAGACCATGGACACGGTCATATGAGGGCATGCGCAGATGTCAAACCAAGGGGCATGGCTTGCCTACATCTTTCCTTCTGCACTGGGTGGCATGGAATTTCAGTTGTCTTGCATGTCACTGCTTTACAAGAGAGCATGGCCCGTGCAAAGCAAAGATTGCATGGCCCATGGAGACTGGATGGACGGATGGATGGATCAAGTACACGAAGACGCAAAAAATTCCTTCTGCTCAATGAAGACCATGTAGACACACAGAACCTTTCGCAATCGGCTGTGCACGACGCAAAGACCGTCAACACAATGCAACACCGCGGTACGGACCAAAGTTCCATGCACCTCAGTCTTCACCCAACGACGCCGGTCGCAAAGTTGACGCGCTTCACATCGGACCCAGCACTGTGGTATTGGAACCCAGGCACGGGCGTCTGCGCAAACTGTGCGGCAGTGAGGGCGGGGCCCTTGGCGAAGGTGACGCACTGGCGGCCAGTGGTGGTGAGCTGAACGCCGAAGCGCATGGCCACGGTGGAGCCGTCAGGCACCTCCACTGTGGGGCTGCCCACCGTGAACGCCTTGGTGGGCGTCGCCAGGGCCTTCCCCATGACATAGGACTTGGCAATGAAGGGGCGAACGGCGATCTGCGCTGGATTGGCGCCGTTGGCGTAGCCNCGCCGCCAAAGGTGTCGGTGCAACCCCCTGCTGGAGGGGGAGAGCTGGGAGGTGACTTGGGGCTCGGGGGAGGGGAGCTGGGAGGGGAGCTCTTGGGGGGAGACTTGGCAGGCGACGCCTTTGGAGGGGATTTGACAGGAGAGGCCTTTGGAGGGGATTTTGCAGGAGACACTTTCGCAGGAGATTTGGCAGGAGAGGCCTTTGGTGGGGATTTGGGAGATGGGGTACTGGAGGAGCTCTTAGAAGCTGACTTGGAAGACGGAGGAGGGAGCTTGGGGGAGGGAGAGGGAGAGGGAGAAGGAGACGGGCGGATCGCCGATGAGGCGGTGCCAGTTGCAAAGTCGAAGCGGCTGCTGCCCTGCTGACTGTGCATGCCAAAGCCTGGCACGGGCGACTTTGCAAACGCAGCGCCAGAGAGAGCCGGGCCCCGAGCCCACACCACACACTGGCTGCTGCTGCTGGGCAGGTTGAGGCTGAAGCGCAGCGCATAGCTCCCTCCGCCGTCGGCGACCTCCAGACTGGGCGTGCCTGCCAGGAAGCTTCCGCTGGAGGCCGACACGGCAGAGCTGGCGGAGTAGGAGGTGAGGGCGAAGGGCGCGGCAGCGGACTGCGAGGTGTCGTCGGCGTTGACGTAGCCGATGACCACCGACGACCCCACCATCCTGCATGA
>SZWC01002320.1:179196-192590 GCA_023375785.1 Penium margaritaceum | reverse complement strand
AGAGAGAGAGAGAGAGAGAGAGAGAGAGAGAGAGGAGAGATTGGCTCGAAGGCAAACAATGGACGCAGCCACCAGCACAAGGCGGAAGGGCAATTCCGCCAATCCCGACACGGACGGAGACACGTCGAAAGGGAGGTTGGGGGTTCAGGGACGACGTAGCAGACGCCGTCGTCTTGGGCAGAGGGGAGGCGCATTCGGAGAGGGTTGAACGGAGGAAAGACGCGCTCCGGAAGTCCACACAGCCTGGGATGAGAACAAGCAACTCGGAACACGAAGTAGCAGATCCCGCCGACAGTGTGAAACGCCGAGCAAACAGTGTCCAGGCCAGCTGTAAAAATACGTTGGGCAAATGAACGAGCTACCATTTATTTCAAAGTGCGCCTTTATTTGGTAAACCGTGCGACATGTTACAACAACTACAATGTTGTCCACGTTTCTAGTTTGGATGAACTCCACCGCAATGCTTGATCCATTGCTTGCCGCAATCTATCAGTTTAATTTCATTACAGCGCCGCCTGCCCGTTAATTTACTGTACAAGCGGATTTTCCTTTGAAATTAAGTACGAAAAACAGTTTTGAGCAACCCCCCTCATAAGAAGTAAGGGTTGTAGAATTCGTTTAGATGCAAGCACCTCCGAGGCCTCCCTTTCCCTTTAGACTGTACGCATGTGTGAGAACATATTTGTTCCGTCCAAAATGACCACAAATCCATAAATAATACGACTTGACAATACGAGATAGCCTGCTTTTCAAAGTCATTTTTGGCATCGCAAAATTGCGCTCCAACTTCACTCTCCTTCAAGTTTTTTTTTTTTTCTAGCATGACTCACGTGGTACTATTCCATGTGCAGATTCAATGAATGCGTCACTAATATAGAAGCATCATTCAAGAATCAAAGCATTGTCATCGGTGATGTATTTGTTAAAGATGAAAAAGTAATCCTCTCATTCTTCTTACAAAAAGGGAAGAAACCATTTTCACTCCCTTGGCCCACATGCGCGCTTGCTATGCAGCAGCTTTGCCCGCTCACCAATGCAAAAAGTACTTGATTAAGCTTCATACACGTATAAATCATACATGGTTTACATGCAAACATGGATCCTTTCGACACCATCTTTCTATGATGAATATCATCAATCAACAGAATGACCAAAAATGAACGGAGGAAAGGCGCTCTCCGGAAGTCCATATAGCCTGGGATGAGACCAAGCAACTCGGAACACGAAGTAGCAAATCCCGCGGACAATGTGAAACGACGAGCAAACAAAATCAAGACAAAAGGGAAAAAAAACGGAAAGAGAGCGCGCATAGATACCTTCATCGAAGCGCCACACCATCTACCAGCTAAATTTCTCCATGTTACGTCTATGGCGTTGACTCAGGTTGTTTTTACATCGTCCCCAAAAAACACCTCAAGATGTTAGATATTTCTTTTAGACAAACCTCCCTATTTTGGGGTTGTGGGTTTTATAAAGATTTGCGCACCTCCCAGGATACGCTGTAGCGAAGATTGTGAGGTTCCCATTCAAAGAACTGGGGGATTAGTCTCTCAACCTTTTTTACACGTGCAATAAAATGTTTTGGTGGGAATCGAAAGTGACCAGATATCCGGCAAAATGACTACAACGGTAGATGGGCAAGTTTTTTAAGTCAACAATGGGGTCGCGAATAAAAGACCAAAAAAATTATCAAAAGAACAATCCACCGCTCATCTTCTAGCGCTTTTCCATTCATCCATTTGTTTTACGTGTTTTTACGCCTAAAACTTTGCCTATTTTTCTTAACGCCATCTATTTTGCCCTCAAACATGTAGTATTTTCAGCCCACATATTACCAATGCCAAAGCATCAATATTTCATTGACACACTGGCATTAATTAAATATGATTTTCACTTAAATACGCAAGAATAACATTTTCTTTCATAAACATGATTGTTTTCTTCAAAATGAATTTCCTCTCCTTAGATATTTTATGTTATGTTGTAATATTCTAAAATGTTACACCAAGATATCCCACATACCCTCTTTGCACATTTGTGCTCATTATGAACCTTCTTTCCTAATACGGATGTTCATGTTACGTGATGTTGCAATTAATGCTCTATACAGGAATAATGCATTTTCACAACACCGTCTTTGACAATGGTAGTCTTCAAACCTTGATGACCATAAGTGTCAGTGTGTCTAATGGAATGTCATGCATGCCATTTTGGGAAATTTTTTGTACATCTACCAAAGCACACCATGACACCTACGCTCCCCTCATACATGGAATTTTTCCCCGAACATCATTCTTTATATGTATAGTCATTTGACAGGCCCCACCATACATTTATACTCGATCACATTAAAACATTTACCTTATCTTAATACTTCATAATCATCCTCATCTTGCCCTTATTTCTGGTTCTTGAAGAATATCCTACCATATGAACTTCGATAACAGAGATTTGCTCCAATTTATGAGTGGGTCATCTAAGAATGACTCATGATATTTCATGCATTGCATTTGTAACAATGTTTTAAAGTGCATGTCACTGATTTTCTTAGCTCCTTCTCACAATATGAAGTATACCCCACAAAGAGCCCCTCATTTGAGAATGCTTTCCCTTGTCCACATTATGAACCCTATGAAAAAAATGTGATGAACAAAATCTAGCGCATCCAACATTAGTCATACTTTAAATTGCCTTCAATGTATTCGTTGATTTTCTTTATCCACAATTTCAAAATACAACCTTCTGGGTTGTATTTTAAACCCCAAAAGGGAGCTCAGAAGTGCTTACATTTCCATGTTTCTTATAGTCATGCAACTTGTGACTTTGTGCACATGATGTCTTGTGAATGAATGCCCAACTGCATAACATTGGTTACGATATATGGTACATTGTTTTCCTTGTTTGAATTTGCCTACTACATCACACGATGCATCCTCTTACCTTTTTTGCCTTTAATGCCTTTGGCCTCTTGTTAGGTTACCTTTTGACTTGCATTTTCTCCCTCCCTTCCTTCCTCTTTAAAGTGATTTCTCTCTCTCTATTTCTCTCTCTCTCTCTCTCTCTCTCTCTCTCTATCTCTCTCTCTCTCATTCACTCTCTCACTCTCTCACTCTCTCTCTCTCTCTCTCTCTCTCTCTCTCTCTCTCTCTCTCTCTCTCTCTCTCTCTCTCTCTCTCTCTCTCTCTCTCTCTCTCTCTCTCTCTCTCTCTCTCTCTCTCTCTCTCTCTCTCTCTCTCTCTCTCTCTCTCTCTCTCTCTCTCTCTCTCTCTCTCTCTCTCTCTCTGTGTGTGTGTCTTCCTTCCTCTATCCCTTCGACACGCCCTCCCTCATATTCTCTTATAATGTCATCTTCTATTTATTCCTGTTTCCTTCTCTTGATCTATCCCATGCTCCTTTCCTCTCTTCCATCGCCAAACTCTGTTCCTCTTAAACTCAGAAAATCCCCCCATCCCTCCCCATCTCTATCCTTACCTAATTTTGTGGACAATTAGATGTGAAGATGGTGTGTGAAAGAAGATTCCATCATTCATGTCCTATGGTTTTCTCTCCCTCCCACCACCCTTGCCTTCCTTTTGCGTTTTCTCACTGTCACCCTTACCTTACCCTCTCCCTCATTACATCCCTCCATTCCCTTATCATTCCCAAATTTTTTTAATGAATGCTCTTTTTCCGAATATCTTCCATCTTATTTCCCTTGTATAGCCATCTCTCCCTCCCAAAATCTCATTTAATCCTCCCTTTCCCATGCTTTGACCAAAAAATCTCAACATCCCTCCCCATTTCAAATAAATCTTCTTTATATCCCTATATACCTTTCTCGATATGCCCTTGAACCTTCCTATATCTATCATATCATCCCTCCTTCCCTCTTACCCTCTTACCATGCATCTCCTCTTGTCTTTTGCCTCTCATCTATAAAACTCTTCTCTCATCTATCCTTCCATCCTTTCCTCCCATGATCCCTCTTATCATTAAAATGTTCTTCCACCTGCCCTCTTCTTACCCTCATCTATGATCCCTTGCTATTTTGATCCCTTCTTCTCTACCTTTCCCCTTCCTTGCCATCATGTACCCATCCTTGTACAATCGTCCTCTTCCTTAGCTTTGTCTTTTCCCCTTCATCTTCTTAGTCACCATCCCACCATCTGTAGAACAATTTGACTTCCCATCATATCATCTCTCATTACATATCTCCAAAAACGTTCGATCCCCAAATCCTTCATTTAGTTTTTCATGTTTCCATTGATCCCTTTGATTATCTCTCCTCATGTCCATCCCTCTATTCTTTTATTCCTCCATCCCATTCTCCCTCCATCGCTCCTAACCTTTACTTTGTAAAGTGAAAATGAGCGACTGAAAAAATATATTTCATACACTCTTTAGTAGTTTATCATAATTCTTATAAGAAAATCTCTACCTTCTCTTAAAATGAAAAAAGGAATCTATGTGTCTACTTATTCCTTAAGAAAACCAAATGATAAGAGTAAGTAGAAGTTGTAGAGACATTGTGAAGTGAGAAAAATGATTCCCATTGTCAAAAGTATTCGAATGACTACAAGGAACCTCCAAAACATCAACTCAAAGGGAAACATCTTAAAAATCTCTTCATTATACACACCTCCATAATGTTCATGTTGAAAAGGTATGTATTAAAAGCTAATGAACTGGCCTTTGTAGGCTATAGATAATGGTAACCGATGTTCAAATGCTTTTAATCTTGGAATCTCCAATTGCATGTGAAAGCTTGTGAAATTAGAAGAACAATCCCGGAAAACATTGATAAGAATCATTTCAGTGATGGTGCATGTACACCCCATTATCTTTGGATTTAGAACCAAGATGCACCCAAAGTATGGCAATCATAATTTAATGTATTCATATAAGTTCAAGTCCTCTGGGAATACAAGTTCAATTGACTTTATTCTTGTGCCTAAATAGAACTCATTTTGATGATTCATAACTTGATGCTAAGAGCTTGTTAAAGGGGTATTCCAATCTACATTTCCTAAGGGTAATCATCAATAATGTATATGAGAACTCAAACACCTTGAATATGTAGTGCATTCTTTCAATGTTTACATGAGGCCCTTGTTTTACGTTTTTAACTTGACAAAGTCATTACTTTGAAGTTTATTTCATAAAAGTTCTAGGCTTTGAATGAATTATTGTTTATCCAATTCAAACCCATTTTAAAATCTAAGAGCATAGATATTTTAATAAAAACACATAGAACATACTAGTAGGTATCCCTTGTCCTTCCTCTCCCCTTGTCTTGCTCACCTTATGACACAAAGACGTGAGGGCAAGGAATAGGGCTACAAGCTAACGCCCTCTTCCTCTCTTGACTTTTTGAAACCCAAGTAAATAGGCAAATCACCTCTGCACACTCTATTGTAAGGTGTTAAGTGTAAGGAAGCACCTTTCTTTTGATGATAAAGCAGACCTCAAGATGAATATTTTGGGCATATTCTAAGTCGTTACAAGGTCATCCTTTACTTTTTGGAAGAAGAAGTCTATCTGTTTTGCAGAGGCTTAAGAAGATTCAACCTTTCGTTGTGTGCATGCACTCCTAAAAACTGAAAATGGTGCCAATAGGTGCTGACCCGTCTTCTTCACAAACATTGTAATCATTGGATTGCAATGTTTGTGTTGTACCTTTGTCAACACCTACTGGTGCTATTTTCATTACTTAGGAGTGGGAGCATACAAGGAAACGTTTTTTTCCCACTTATGCAATTTGTACTACAACATTTAGACATTTTGAAATGAACAAATAGAAAAAAATTCAATATGTTTTCGTGCATAAAACCATGGAATTCAAACATTTCCCTCAGGCATTCGAAAGTGGTTTACATGCATTTGGAGCATCCCAAAAGATTGAAATTCATGATTTATTTGTATCATTTAATTTTTGGAAAAGTTTTGAAAAGATTTCAAGACTTGATTCAAGTGTAATTGTGCATCATTTGTAAACATACATTGGAATCTTTTTATCACAATCGGAGGAAACTCACACTTGTGAGGTGTGGTACTTCACTATTTCTACAAAAATAGGCAAAGGGTCAACCTTGCATTGAATTTTCTGGTCATATGAAATAAATGAATATTTGTTTTTCAATATCAGGAACCAAAAGCATTACATCCTCGTCCTTGCAGATGCACTCGTAAGGCATTATAAAAAGGGAGGATTTTGCAGTAATCCAAAAGGATCCATCTTTAAAGGCTTATTCCCAATATGTAAGTCTCATGTCATAAAATACTTTCCAACATCATTAGTTTATCTCCACCACCAACAATGGTTTTAGACCACTTATTGTAGTTTTCAAGGTCCCACATGTCTAGCCGCTAAAAGGATGTGGAACTGAAAAAAAGAGGTCAATGGTGTATCAATTATGCAAAAATGACTTGTTTTCAATCACACTAAATCTTTAGCTTTCTCTCATGTGTACTCGTCACGTTTTTATAGTAATGAAATAAATAATAAATACTATTCAATACTTCTATATTGTTTCAAAATCATTGTAGTGGATACTATCTATAGTATGTTACCATTGAAGTATCAAGAGTATTACATTTGCAACGAATGTGCTTGAATGAGCATGAAATATCAATTTTCCCGAAGATAAACTTTTCATTCTTATGTTAATGACTGAATTCATGAAGCATGTTGATCCGTCTTTGCGAGTATTTCTTGTGATTGAAAGTACCAATTGGTTTGGTTGTACTTGGAAAAATCTACAGGTTTTGGTTGAGCATGTTTGGCACACTCGCCCTATTACCTTGAATGTACAAATGTCAATTTGTATGTGTACAATTGTTAGGAGGTTGTGATAACAATCATGGAACATGTACCCATCGGATGAGATGTTGGCTCTTATGAGTAAGTATATGACCTTTTTGCATGAGCAATGCACAACACCTACTTCTTGAACTCCTTTCACCTGTGTTGGTGCATCTTCAATTTTCTAAATACGATCTCATTATAGTCCATGATGATGGGGAAGCCTTTGAAAGTTTCTTTTGCTACCGATTGGCTTGCTTTTTACATCCTCTTAGCACTTAGAGGAACTTTCATTAAGGACGAAAGTGATACAATTTGCGGTCCAAGGAGAGAGAGAGGATTTTAGAAAATAGGTGAAGACAAGGTGGATTTTACGTTGATACACCTTACCCTACCTGGGTTCTCATCTTTGAGAACCCAACAAACCCATCTAAGGAATGGAAATTCCATGAGATGAAAAAAAAAACTAAAACAAATAGTCCAAACACTTTTGTCCCATTAACTTGAGATCCAAATGAAGGATCTCATGTCGCAACTAAATACAACCCCTTTCATCAAAGGGATTATCCGTTTCATCCTTGAAGAACATTAAACTGCCCATAGTTGCATGGCCTATGTGCGAGAAATCCCTACTAAGGGAGTTCAACCCAACAATGTAAACATGAGGACTTAAAATAGCTTTTGATGGGAAACTAGACAACAAAGCCACGATTTCTTACATTCATGCTACAGTTGGTTCTTTCAACAAAGTATCTTGGTTTCTCATTAGTCAAAGGGCGCGCTTCTTTGGAGGCTTATTTGGAGGTTACCACAAACCCAAAGTTGCCTCCATCCAATAATCTTGTCAAAAACGCACTTTGGGAAGTTTCACAGCTACGAAAAAACATTTCAAATTCATCTATGATAACACGGTTTTTTTTATCAATTTCTCCCACCAACTTGTTTGAAATCTCATTCAACCTAAATGTTGATGCAGTCACGGTCTGAATTTGTAGTGGGTATCCTCAGTAGATTCAACTTGGCAAGTTTACAGGTTATTTGACGAACATAAACCATCAGTCGGTCCATAGTGAGCCAATGATTGACAACTTCGATTGCCCGTTTGGTAAGGACCAACTGTTCAAGTAAGGACTGGCCACTCAAGTAATTGTATTGTTCTTCCCTACGACTTCCAAGAACATTACAAATTTTGTACTGTTCACACAAAAAGGTAAAGTTAGAAGTGTTTGTGTACCCTACGGAGCCATAGGGTCTAGGGTGCCGTTCTACTCTTCAAAATCCAATCAAAGAGATGTGGACTAATCTCCTAGGAAAGCAAAAATCACCAAACAACCTCACTAATCTTTTGGGTAAGAGCAACAACCACGCCACTTGATTCTCTCTACCCCATCAAGTTTTCCTAGAAAGTAAAAACTCCTATGTTTGTGTTGTCCTTTATGAACAAATGTCATCTTCAGAATAACCCTCATCCCTAACACACCATCTAATGGAGGCTTTATTGAGTGGGAAAGCCCTCCATTATGTTCAAAAAAACCATTTTGATTATGAATTCTTCAAGATCAATTGGACAGTCCTCCAAACCTCCTCCAACTCACCTACCCCTTCTAAGAAAAGCTACAACATCACTATCACTTCATGATGAATTCTATCATGGATTTCAATTAAATCTAACTTGCCCGCCCATCTTAAACTAAGGGAGGTTGTTGAAAAATGCTACTTTTGGAAGCCAAGGTCTATTTAAATCACTTAGATGATGTTAAATACTTAATGAATTTTCTTCAAATTTATTGGGCTCATATCTTATCATTGGCCATCACTCTGTTAGTAAGTGACTCTTTAGCTCTGAGTGCACTTTTAAACTCCAGAATCCCTACAACTTCTCGGTGACCTATCAGATGATAGTAACCCTTTAGCTCCTAGGTTACCCTACTACTATCAAGTTCACCTTCCTTTGGCCTGTGTGGTTAGGGAACCATCTAGGTAGTCATGAAGAGTCTCACAAGTCCTTTGACTAGGAGCATTTGAGAAGGTATCTTATGCGTACTTACAAGTGACCAGTCCACTAATTCAAGTATTCCTTTACTGTTCAATGCAAGTACCAATCCATCAAGCACTCGAAATTCATTCACAAAGATCTCCAAGTGTTGCCTTTTGTATGTGGACCTTGTACCCTTTGGACCTTGTACAGTGTACATCAAACATGGTTACTCAGAATCTTTAGTGAGAAGGCATCCAAGGCGAGGCCTTATGGCTCAAGCTACATCCAAGTCTTGTCTTTAACACTTGGTGTGATACTCAACTTGTACAAATACTATACCTTCTTCTACTATGATGGATGTGGTGATCAGATTTAGTGTGAGTGAGCTATGTGGATTTGGATCCTTGTACATACTTCTCCTTGTGATGTATGTGTCTCAGTGTATGCTAAATAATTGAGTGTGCTACACATATCCTCATAATGTGATTTCACCCATCAATGTTTTGGTTTTAAGAACGCTCTAAATTTCTCAATTAAGTTGAATTACAAAGAACGGGTTTCACTCATTCTTGAAAAGCGATGGCTGTGTTTTTCATGAAATGCAATGACCTTCCACTAAAGCCAAGAATTGTCTTAAATCAATAAAAACTACATCTTCATACTTCATCTCAATGGATGAATTGAGGATACCTTGTAACAAATTTTGCATTATTTTCAATTTGGAAACATTTATCCTACTTCCAGTTCATTTTGTTTTTTATCCAAGCATGGTTGAGGTAGGAAAACTGACTTTGTTAAAATCATTACTTTTGATAATAATTTTGCAGATTAAATCATTAGATATATTTGTTTTGCAAATTAACGTTTTGAAAATAGTTTTATCGTTTATTATTAGCTACATTTTGTCTTCCATCATCATTATGAAATATTGAGATGGTGGAGATACACTTAATAATTTAAATGAACCTTGATTAGTTTACATAGTAAATTAACATTATCATCTGTTATAGTATTCTTAATGGTAATCATTTTACCCATTGTACACCTCTTTTAATCTCTTGACAGTAGGAAGGGATTAAGGACATTGAAAACTGTTTCATGGCCATGTTTGTCCATGATGCTTATCCTCGCAATCGTTTTCCCGACGGTCACGTTCATGGCCATATTTGAAATGTGTCGGCGCAAGCTTGATTATGGCTATGACAGGAAGGCAAGGTGAGGACCGCAATCTATTATGGCAAAATCTGACGAGAAGAGACACTTATGGCTATAAGGGACGACAATGCGGATTTGGGCTCAATTTTCAAAGAATAATTCAAAACATGGCCAGATGAGGAAATTGTCCTAGTGTGGAAGGTGTTTCCTAGATCGATGAAACTTGTAGGGTTTGTAATTGTGTTTCATCAGTGTCTGGACTTGCCATGGGCGTTTATAGCGATGCCACAGCCGAAAGCTTGTTAGGACATCTGTTGATTGTGTCTTGGTTGTGACGTTAACCTTCTGCAAATAGTTAGTCGTGAAAACAAGTGGTCACCTTTTCAGGTTTGATATCCTGGCACTCTCAAGGCTTGTACCTTGGCATGATTTCCGAAACGGGTGGCAACTAGTCAAGTGATCGCCTTGTACAATGAGAAGGGTCCCACTTGAAACCCATGATGGGTTTTCTGGCTGAACTGGTAGGTGTGGTCATCTCTGAGGTCATCGAGGCGAGCACCTAACATAGACCTTCAGGGTGACCTCCATGCGACCCTTTTTTGAACTTGCAAGGAGAAGTTGCAAAAGCTTATTTGCGCGAGGGTTGAACTATTTGCGCGTATGTCTAAGCTACTCGCTCGGTCCGTTAAACTTCCGTCGAGTAGCAAAATCTTCGTGGGAAGCATCCTTCAGAGACGATCATGTTGAATGTGGGACTTCGCGTGTTCAATCTTGAAAAAATGGCCATGGGCACGTGCTCAACTATGCGACAGGAGGAACTGAAAATCGATGCGGAGAAATCTTTCAAATTGATTTGTAGGAAATCGTTCCATCACTCCGAACCTAGCACCGCACCGACAACAATGTCGATGGAGTTTTCTGGCGAGAGGGATGTGCGATTCGATGTGCCCGCCAAGGCCCCTAACAATGGTCTGAAATGGGCATGAAATGTCGGTTTTGGCACCAGTTTTGTGTGTACGGACACTGCGCTTATGGATGCTACTTGTCAAGTTTTGTAGACCATGTCATTGACACGCGAAGACAATCCGTCGAAGAAAAGCCCATCATGGATCGAGTGGGCAGGGCTGGCATTGGTGCGTTTGAATTTTCGCTGAAGATTTTATCGATTTCAGGTGAAAAACCACATCATGGCAAGTAAATGGGACCCCACTCAATCATGCTCCTCTAAGAAAGATCGCATGAAGTTTCTCGTCAGGGCGCGTTTCCAGCTGTGCAAAAGGCGATTACGATTGAAGGCTGGCGGCACGTTGAAGATCGGTGTCGGCTGCAAAAGTCCAAGCTCAGACGCGAGCTCAGTAACGGCGGAAGAGAGGATGCACCGTCCATTCGCCGCGGGGAACATTGTCCTCGGGCCGCGAGCTCCCGGCTGATCCCCGTCCGGATATCGCCGATTCCGAGCTGCAGTACAAAGTACGACCTGGGACACGAAATAAATTACATGGGAAAAGTTTGTGGGGCGACATCGAAAGGTCCCAGTCAGGATAGTGACCAAAACTCGGTGGACTTCGGTTGTCCTCACAAAGGGTTTACTACACGCTTGAATCGACATACGTTTCAAATGGAAATGTCCCGTTTTACCGTTTCTTGCCTAGACACTGTCTGCCCAGCTTTTCGCAGTGTCGGCAGCAGGTGTACCATTCTAGGGCGAATCGCATAGCCTATATCTAGGCTGGGTAGTTTCCCGAAGCGCGTCTTCGCGCTTTTCAAGCCTCTCCGGCTTCTCATCTTGTCCATCGGAGACGGCGATTCTCCACCACTCTGTACCCCAAGCTAATACTCTGCTTCGTTCTTGAAGTAACCAGCTAATACAAGACAGACCTTTCCCCTCCGACTCCCGCGTGTGCTTTGCCCCGTCTTTTTCTCTCTGCCCCGCACTCTCTCTCTCTCTCTCTCTCTCTCTCTCTCTCCCCCCTTACCTCTTTGTCTCTCGTTCTCTCCAAGCCTGAGACCTTAGACGCAAATCCCTCTTTCGAAATCTAAGGGGTGCGCTTTGCGAACGAATGACTTTCACTCGGAGCGCTCTAGAGGTCCGGCGGCGCTGCCAGCGCTATTGCTGGTGAAAGGTCTGTTCGGTTCCATGCTGACGTGGATGTTTCCGGTTCCCTCAGGTTCCGGTTCCGGTTCCGACTCCCTCAGCATCCACAGGTATCTCCCGGACTTCCGTCGACCTGCGATTCAGATTTGCCGCGCGATCGATCGACCGTGAAACGCAGTCAGCACTTGAGAACCCGCAAGGGCGTGTCCGCCCGTTGTTCGATCAAGGCTGCCAATGCACAAATGTTCCTCCTGCTGCCACCACCTCCCTCGAAACGGGACCTGAGGAGGCCGTTGAAACTTATCTTGTCGGATGTGGTGGGTTTGCGCACCGACGTGAAGCGACGCGCGATCCAGCTGTCGCGCTGCGGCAAGGGCACGCAAATTCAAGCTGCAAGCGATGCTTCACGTCGCGAGTCAGCACGCACGCCGCGCGTACCGGCTAGCCAGCTAGCACGCCAGCCATTGCTCACGGCACGCCTCCCGGCTACTTGAGCTCCAGCGCACTTCGTCAAGACGAATGCATCGGCGTGTCAAGCCGCATTGAATCGTTTCGAGTGGATCGGTCGGCGCGTCGGAGGAACTGGATCGGATCGGTCGCCGCGTTATCGTCACCATTGCTCAGACGCCCATCGTGACTCGAGAGGTGGGTGCGCAAACGGGTGGGCGAGAGTGCGGCGGAGACCGCGCAACAGAGGTAGTGTGGGACGGAGTTGGCATGGGAGTGGGCGAGGGAGTGGGGGGTAGGGCCACGCCCCAATGTGCTGCCACCGCTGACGTCTTTGTGCGTGACGCCGCGTGGGCACCGGCGGCAGCAGCAGCACTGTAACGCCGCCTCTGCTTCTGTTGCCTCCGCTTCTGCTTCTGACACCGGCATCTCTGCTTCTGCCGCCTTTGCCTCTGCTTCTGATATCGTCGCCTCTCCCTCTCCTGCTGCCGCCTCTGCTTTTGGCGCTGTTACCACGTCTGCTTCCGCCTCCGCCAATTCTGCTTCTGTAGCTGCTGCTTCTGCTTTCAGACCCTGCCACGTCTGATTTCCAGCTGCTTCTTCCATTCTTCTGCCACCGCTCCCGACGATGCTGTCTCTATTTCTGCTCATGCTGCCACTGCATTCGCTTCTGCCGCCTCTGCCTCTGCGTCTGCCACTCCGACCTCTGCTTCTGCCGCAGCCGCCTCTGCTTCTGCTGCCGCCGGCTCTGCATCTGCCGAAAAAGCCCCTGCAGAAACTTCCGCCCTTTCCCGGGCTCCGTTGCCTCCGCTGCCTCTGCCGTCACTGCTTCATGTTTCACCGCCATCTTCTCTGTTGGTTTTGCAAGGTCAACGGCGGCAACTGCAATCCTTTCCCCCTCCAAGGCAGTGCCTCCCCTCCTTCACCCCCAAAATCTT
>SZWC01002320.1:158752-171659 GCA_023375785.1 Penium margaritaceum | reverse complement strand
AAACATGGATCCTCTCGACACCATCTTTCTAAAATGATTATCATCAATCAACATAATGACCAAAAACACCCAAAACACATGCTGCTTGCAGGTTGTGTTGCCACGCCTCGGACACTTAGAACGACGAAGAGAGAGCAAAAGGCAGAGAGGGAGGGAGGGAGAGAGAGAGAGAGAGAAAGAGAGAGAGAGAGAGAGAGAGAGAGAGAGAGAGAGAGAGAGAGAGAGAGATTGGCTTAAAGAAAGAAATCACCGAAGCAACCAGTACAAGGTGGAAGGGGAATGCCGCCAATCTTGAGTCGGACGGAGACACTTTGAAAGGGAAGTTGGGGGTTCAGGGAAGACGTAGCAGACGACATCGTTTAGGGCACAAGGGAGGCGCACTCACTCTAGATGGTGAAGAGGGTTGAATGGAGGAAAGGCGCGCTCCGGAAGTCCACACAGCCTGGGATGAGACCAAGCGACTCGGAACACAAAGTAGCAAATCCTGCGGACAATGTGAAACACCGAGCAAACAAAATCAAGACAAAAGGGAAAGAAAACAAAAAGAGAGCGCGCTTAGATACCTTCGTCAAATCGCCACACCATCTACCATCTATATTTCTCCATGTTACGTCTATGGCGTTGACTCAGGTTGTTTTTACATCGTCCCCGAAAAAACACCTCAAAATGTTAAATGTTTCTTTTTGAAAAACCTCCCTATTTTGGGGTTGTGGGTTTTCTAAAGATTTGAGCACCTCTTAGGATTTCCGGTAGCGAGGACTGTGAGGTTCCCTTTCAAAGAATTGGGGGATTAGTCTCTCAACCTTTTTTGCACTTGCAATAAAACGTTTTGGTGGGAATCGAAAGTGACCAAATATCCGGAAAAAAGACTACAATGGTCGATGGGCAAGTTTTTTAAGTTGGCAATGGGGTCGCGAAAGAAAGACCCGAAAAAACATCAAAAGAAAAATCCACCGCTCATCTTCAAGCGCTTCTCCATTCATCTATTTGTGCTACGTGTGATTAGGCCTACAACTTTGCCTGTGTTTCTTAACGCCATCTATTCTACCCTCAAACATGTAGTATTTTCAGCCCACATATTACCAATGCCAAAGCATCAAAATTTAATTGACACACTGGCATCAATCAAATATGTTTTTAACTTAAATACGCAAGAATAACATTTTCTTTCATAAACATGATTCTTTTCTTCTAAATGAATTTCCTCTCCCTAGATATCTTATGTAATGTTTTAAGATTCTAAAATGTTACACCAAGAAATCCCACATACTCTCTTTGCACATTTGCGCTCACTATGGACCTGCTTTCCCAGTACGGATGTTCATGTTACGTGATATTACAATTAATGCTCTATACATGAATAATGCATTTCTACAACACCGTCTTTGACAATGGTTGTCTTCAAACCTTGATGAACATAAGTGTCTGTGTGTCAAATCGAATATCATGCATGCCATTTGTGGAATTTTCTATACATCTACCAAAGCAGACCATGACAACTACGCTCCCCTCATACATGGAAATGTTTCCCGAACATCATTCTTTATACGTATAGCCATTTGACAGGCCCCGCCATATGTTTATACTTGATCACATTAAAAAATTTACCTCATCTTATTACTTCATAATCATCCTCATCTTGCCCTTATTTTTGGTTCTTCAAGAATGTCCTACCATGTGAACTTTGATAACCGAGATTTGCTCCAATTTCTGAGTGAGTCATGTAAGAATGACTCATGATATTTCATGAATTACATTTGTAACCATGTTTCAAAGTGGGTGTCACTGACTTTCTTAGCTCCTTCTCACAATATGAAATGTACCCCACAGAGAGCCCCTCATCTGAGAATACTTTCCCTTGTCCACATTATGAAGCCTATGAAAACAATGTGATGAACAAAATCTAGCGCATCCAATCTTAGTCATACTTTAAATTGCATTCAATGTATTTGTTGATTTTCTTTATCCACAATTTCAAAATACAACCTTGTGGGTTGTATTTTGAACCCCACAAGGGAGCTCAGAAGTGCTTACATTTCCAGGTTTCTTCTAGTCATGCAACTTGTGACTTTGTGCACATGATGTCTTGTGAATGATTGCCCGGGTGCACAACACTTGTTACAATATATGGTACATTATTTTCCTTGTTTGAAGTTGCCTACTACATCATAGGATGCCTCCTCTTACCTTTTTTGCTATTAATGCCTTTGGCCTCTTGTTAGGTTACCCCTTGACTTTCATTTTCTCCCTCCCTTCCTTCCTCTTTAAAGTGATTTCTCTCTCTCTATTTCTCTCTCTCTCTCTCTCTCTCTCTCTCTCATTCACTCTCTCACTCTCACTCACTCTCTCTCTCTCTCTCTCTCTCTCTCTCTCTCTCTCTCTCTCTCTCTCTCTCTCTCTCTCTCTCTCTCTCTCTCTCTCTCTCTCTCTCTCTCTCTCTCTCTCTCTCTCTTCCTTCCTCTATCCCTTCTACACGCCCTCCCTCATTTTCTCTTATAATGTCATCTTCTATTTATTCCTGTTTCCTTATCTTGATCTATCCCATGCTCCTTTCCTCTCTTCCATCGCCGAACTCTGTTCCTCTTAAACTAAAAAAATCCCCCCTTCCCTCCCCGTCTCTATCCTTACCTACTTTTGTGGACAATAAGATGTGAAGATGGTGTGTGATAGAATATTCCATCATTCCTTTCCTATTGTTTTCTCTCCCTCCCACCACCCTTGCCTCCCTTTTGCTTTTTCTCAATGTCACCCTTACCTCACCCTCTCCTTCATTACATCCCTCCCTTCCCTTATCATTCCCAAATTTTTTTAATGCATGCTTTTTTTCCAAATATCTTCCATCTTCTTTCCCTTGTATAGCCATCTCTCCCTCCAAAATCTCATTTAATCCTCCCTTTCCCATGCTTTGACCAAAAATCTCAACATCCCTCCCCATTTCAAATAAAACTTTTTTATATCCCTGTATAACATTCACGATATGCCCTTGAACCTTCCTATATCTATCATATCATCCCTCCTTCCCTCTTACCCTCGTACCATGCTTCTCCTGTTGTCTTTTGCCTCTCATCTATAAAACTCTTCTCTCATCTATCCTTCCATTCTTCCCTCCCACTATCCCACTTACCATAAAAATGTTCTTCCACCTGCCCTCTTCTTACCCTCATCTATGATCCCTTGCTATTTTGATCCCTTCTTCTCTACCTTTCCATTTCCTTGCCATCATGTACCCATCCTTTTACAATCATCCTCTTCCTTAGCTTTGTCTTTTCCCCTTCATCTTTCTAGTCACCACCCCACCATCTGTAGAACAATTTGATTTCCCATCATATCATCTCTCATTACATATCACCACAAACGTTCGATTCCCAAATCCTTCACTTAGTTTTTCATGTTTCCATCGATCCCTTTGATTATCTCTCCTCATGTCCATCCCTCTATTATTCTATTCCTCAATCCCATTCTCCCTCCATCGCTCCCAACCTATACTTTGTAAAGTGAAAATGAGCGACTGAAAAAAAAACATTTTATACACTCTTTAATAGTTTATCATAATGCTTATAAAAAATCTCTACCTTCTCTTAAAATGAAAAAAGGAATCTATGTGTCTACTTATTCCTTAAATTAACCAAATGACAAGAGTAAGTAGAAGTTGTAGAAACATTGTCAAGTGAGAAAAACGATTCCCATTGTCAAAAGAATTTGAATGACTACAAGGAACCTCCAAAACATCAACTGAAAGGGAAACATCATAAAAGTCTCTTCATTCTACACACCTCCATAATGTTTATGTTGAAAAGGTTTGTATTCAAAGCTAATGAACTGGCCTTTGTAGGCTATAGATAATAGTAACCAATGTTCAAATGCATTTAATCTTGGAATCTCCAATTGCATATGGAAGCTTGTGAAATTAGAAGAACAATCCCGGAAAACATCGATAAGAATCATTTCAGTGATGGTGCATGTACACTCTATTGTTTTTGGATTTAGAACCAAGATGCACCCAAAGCATGGCAATCATAATTTCAGGTATCCTTAGAAGTTCAAGTACTCAGGGAATACAAGTTCAATTGACTTTATTCTTGTGCCTAAATAGAAATCATTTTTATGTCTCATAACTTGATGCTCAGAGCTTGTTAAAGGGGTATTCCACTCTATATTTCTTAAGGGTAATCATCAATAACTTAAATGAGAAGACTCAAACACCTTGAATATGTAGTACATTCTTTCAATGTTTAAATGAGCCCCTTGTTTTATGTTGTTAACTTGACAAAGGCATTACTTTGAAGTTTATTTCATAAAGGTTCTAGGCTTTGAATAAGTTATTGTTTATCGAATTCAAACCCACTTTTAAATCTAAGAGCATAGATTTGTTTATAAAGATACAAAAAAACATACTAGTAAGTATCCCTTGTCCTTCCTCTCCCCTTGTCTTGCTCACCTTATGACACGAAGACGTGAGGGCAAGGAATAGGGCTACAAGCTAACGCCCTCTTCCTTTTTAGACTTTTTGAAACCCAACTAAATAGGCAAATCACCTCTGCAGACTCTATTGTAAGGTGTTAAGTGTAAGGAAGCACCTTTCTCTTGATGATAAAGCAGACCTCAAGATGAATCTTTTGGGCATATTCTAAGTCGTTACAAGGTCATCCTTTACTTTTAGGAATAAGAAGTCTATCCTTTTTAAAGAGGTTTAAGAAGATTCAACCTTTCATTGTGTGCATGCACTCCTAAAAACTGAAAATGGTTCCAATAGGTGCTGACCCGTCTTCTTCTCAAACATTGTGATCATTGGACTACAATGTTTGTGTTGTACCTTCGTCAACACCTATTGTTGCCCTTTTCATTACTTAGGAGTGGGAGCATACAAGGAAACGTTTTTTTCCCACTTATGCAATTTGTACTATAGCATTTAGAAAATTTTAAATGAAAAAAAAGAAGAAAATCCCATATTTTCTCGTAAATATGACAATAGATTCCAAGCATTTCCCTTAGGCATTCAAAAGTGGTTTACATGCATTTGGAGCATCCCTAAAGATTGAAACTCATGATAAATTTCTATCATTAAGTTTTTGGAAGACTTTTGAAAAGATTTCAAGACTTGATTAAAGTGTAATTGTGCATCGTTTGTAAACACACACTGGAATCTTTTTATTACAATCGAAGGAAATTCACACTTGTGAGGTCTGGTACCTCACTATATCTACAAAAATAGGCAAAGGGTCCACCTTGCATTGAATTTTCTTGTCATATGAATTAAATGAATAACGTATTTTCAATATCAGGAACCAAAAGCATTACATCCTCGCCAAAGGTCATGTTTGGAAGACGAGTACTAAGGTCCTTGCAGATGCACTCGTAAGGCATCATAAAAAGGGAGGATTTTGCAGTAATCCAAAAGGATCCATCTTCAAAGGCCTATTCCCAATATGCAAGTCTCATGTCATAAAATACTTACCAACATCATTAGTTTATCTCCACCACCAACAATGGTTTTAGACCGCTTATTGTAGTTTTCAAGGTCTTACATGACTAGCCGCTAGAAGGTCGTGGAACTTGAAAAAAGAGGTCAAAGGTGTATCAATAATGCAAAAATGACTTGTTTTCAATCACAGTTAATATTTAGCTTCCACTAATGTGTACTCGTCACGTTTTTATAGTAATGAAATAAAGAATCAATGCTATTCAATACTCAAACATTATTCCAAAATTATTGTAGTGGATACTATCTATAGTATGTTACCATTGCAGTATCAAGAGTCTTACATTTGCAACGAATGTGCTTGAATGAGCATGATATATCATTTTTCCCGAAGATAAGCTTTTCATTCTTACGTTAATGACTGAATTCATGAAGCATGTTGATCCTTCCTTGCGGGTGTTTTCTTGTGATCGAAAGCACCGATTGGTTTGGTTGCACTTGGAAAAATCTACATGTTTTGGTTGAGCATGTTTGTCACACTCGCCCTATTACCTTGAAGGTACAAATGTCAATTTGTATGTGTACAATTGTTAGGAGGTTGTGATAACAGTCATGGAACATGTATCCATCGGATGAGATGTTGGCTCTTATGAGTAAGTAGATGACCTTTTCGCATGAGCAATGCTACAACACCTACCTCTAAAAAATCACATTTGAGAAGGGCGCTTTAGACATAGGCTCTTTAAGTCTCATAAAAATTTTCTCACATGAAAGTATCCACTTTGTATGAAGGTGATTTTGCACTAGCCTAGTTTTGGAGAATACCAAAGTGAAATCACCTTGAGTGAAACTGTTCGAATGATTTTGCAAATAATTAAAAAATGTTTGATGCCAAAATACTTTGTTTTCTAAGTTATTCTGATGACTTCATCACCACATTTCTCTTCATATTGTTTGGTTGTTTTTTGGCTATTCCTTTGTCGTGTGTGCATATAGAATGCCCAAATACTTATTCTGCGGATCCTTTCACAACATAGCAAAGGTGTTTCCACGTGTGGTGTCAAAGTTTACTCTAAAAACTGATGAGGCCACTGGAAAAAAGTTTCTCTTGTAATGCCATGGCATATAACATAACCAACTTTAAAGAATCACAATCTTATAGGCCACCACACTCAACACAATCATGCAAAAGAAATCAAATATGTTAGCCACCAAAGTCAAAACAAACATGTGGTTTTTATTAAAAATCATGTTTCATGAATCACACCGAAAATTATCATAAATAGAGCAAAGGATGAAAAACATTAAAGGAATCACAAGAAAAATAGAAATAATGATAACGGAGGAGGAGAGGGGAGAAACCATGCTATGAAATTTCCCAACCCCAAGTACTTCTTTCTCACTACCTTTTCTTTAATGTTTTTCTTCTTGTCCTTGAACTCCTTTCACCTGTGTTGGTGCATCTTCAATTCTATAAATACAATCTCATTATAGTTCATGATGATAGGGAAGCCTTTGAAACTTCCTTTTGCTACCGATTGGCTTGGTTTTTACATCCTCTTAGCCCTTAGAGTAACTTTCATTAAGCACGAAAGTGATACAATTTGCGGTCCAAGGAGAGGGAGAGGATTTTAGAAAATAGGTGAAAACAAGGTGGCTTTTACTTTGAAACACCTTACCCTAGCTGGGTTCTCATCTTTGAGAACCCAACAAACCCATCTAAGGAATGGCAATTCCATGAGATGAAACAAAAAAACCAAAATAAATAGTCCAAACACTTTTGTCCCATTAACTTGAGATCCAAAAGAATGATCTCATGTCGCAACCAAATACAACGCCTTTCATCAACGGGATTGTCCGTTTCATCCTTGAAGAACATTAAACTGCCCATAGTTGCATGGCCTATGTGCGAGAAACCTTACTAAGGGAGTTCAACCCAACAATGTGAACATGAGGACTGAAAATACGTTTTATTGGGAAACTAGACAACAAAGCCACGATTTCTTACATTCATGCTACAGTTGGTACTTTCAACAAAGTACCTTGGTTTCTCATTAGTCAAAGGGCGCACTTCTTTTGAGGCTCGTTTGGAGGTTACCACAAACCCAAAGCTGCCTCCATCCAAAAATATTGTCGAAAAAGCACTTTGGGAAGTTTCACAGCCACGAAAAAACATTTCGAATTCATCTATGATAACAAGGGTTTTTTATCAATTTGTCCCACCAACTTGTTTGAAATCTCATTCAACCTAAAAGCTGATGCGGTCACGGTCTGAATTTGAAGTGGGTCTCCTCAGTAGATTCAACTTGGCAAGTTTACAGGTAATATGAGGATTGTAAACCATCATTTGGTCCTTAGTGAGCCAATGATTGACAACTTCGATTGCCCGTTTGGTAAGGACCAACTGTTCAAGTAAGGACCGGCCACTTCAGCAATTGTATCGTTCTTTCCTGCGACTTCCGAGAACATTACAAATATTTTACTTTTCACACAAAAAGGCAAAGTTAGAAGTGTTTGTTTATGCTACGGAGCGATAGGGTGTAGGGTGTCTTTCTACTCTACAAAATCCAATCAAAGAGATGTGGACAAATCTCCTACAAAAGCAATCATCACCAAACAACCTCATTAATCTTTTAGGTAAGAGCAACAACCATGCCGCTTGATTCTCTCTACCCCATCAAGTTTTCCTACAAAGTAAAAATTCCTATGTTTGTGTTGTCCTTTATGAACAAAGGTCATCTTCATAATAACCCTCATATCCCTAACACACCATCTAATGGAGGCTTTATTGAGTGGGAAACCCCTCCATTATGTTAAAAAAACCATTTTGATTATGAATTCTTCAAGATCAATTGGACACTCCTCCAAACCTCCTCCAACTCACCTACCCTTTCCAAGAAAAGTTACAACATCACTATCGTCTTGATGATAAATTCTATCATGGATTTCAATTAAATCTAACTTGCCCGCCCATCTTAAACTAAGGGAGGGTGTTGAAAAATGCTAGTTTTGGAAGCCAAAGTCTATTTAAATCACCTAGACGATGTTAAATACTTAATGAATTTTCTTCAAATTCATTAGGCTCATATCTTATCATTACCCATCACTATGCTAGCAAGTGACTCTTTAGCTCTGAGTGCACCTTTAAACTCCAGAAACCTTACAGCTTCTCGGTGACCTATCGGATGTTAGAAACCCTTTAGCTCCTAGGTTACCCTAGTACTATCAAGTTCACCTTCCTTTGGCCTGTGTGGTTAGGCAACCATCTAGGTAGTTACGAAGAGTCTAACAATTCCTTTGACTAGGAGCATTTGAGAAGGTATTTTAGGCGTACTTACAAGTGACCAGTTCACTCATTCAAGTATTCCTTTAGTGTTCAATTCAAGTACCAAACCATTAAGCACTCAAAATTCATTCACATAGATCTCCAAGTGTTGCCTTTTGTGTGTGGACCTTGTAGCCTTTGGACCTTGTACAGTGTAAATCATGCATGGTTACTGAGAATCTTTAGTGAGAAGGCATCCAAGGCGGGGCCTTGTGGCTCAAGCTACATCAAATTCTTGTCTTTAGAACTTGGTGTGATACTCAACTCGTACAAATACTATTCCTTCTTCTACTATGATGCATGTGGTGATCAGATTTAGTGTGAGTGAGCTATGTGGATTTGGATCCTTGTACATACTTCTCCTTATGGTGTATGTGTCTGAGTGTATGCTAAATAATTGAGTGTGCTACGCATATACTCTTAATGTGATTTCACCCATCAATGTTTCGGTTTTAATAACACTCTAAATTTCTCAATTAAGTTGAATTACAAAGAGCGGGTTTCACTCATTCTTGAAAAGCGATGGCCGTGTTTTTCATGAAACGCAATGAACTTCCATTAAAGCCAAGAATTGTCTTAAATCAATAAAAGCAACATCTTTATACTTCATCTCAACGGATGAATTGAGGATACCTTGTAATATATTTTGCATTATTTTCAATTTGGAAACATTTATCCTACTTCCAATTCATTTTGTTTTTTCATCCAAGCATGGTTGAGGTAGGAAAACGGAATTTGTTAAATTCATTATTTTTTGTAATAATTTTGCAGATTAAATCATTAGATAGCTTTGTTTTGCAAATTAATGTTTTGAAAATAGTTTTATCGTTTATTATTAGCTACATTTTGTCTTCGATCATCATTATGAAATATTGAGATGGTGGAGATACACTTAAAATTTTAAATGATCTTTGATTAGTTTACATAGTAATCTAACATTATCATCTATTCCAGTATTCTTAAAGGTTATCATTTCACCCATTACACACCTCGTTTAATCTCTTGACAGTAGGAAGGGATTAAGGACATTGAAAACTGTCATGGCCACGTTTGTCAATGATGCTTATCCTCACAATCCTTTTCCCGTCGGTCTCGTTCATGGCCATATTTGAAATGTGTCGGCGCAAGCTTGATTATGGCTATGACAGGAAGGCAAGCTGAGGACCGCAATCTATTATGGAAAAATCTGACGAGAAGAGACACTTATGGCCAAAAGGGACGACAATGCGGATTTGGGCTCAATTTTGAAAGAATAACTCAAAACATGGCCAGATGAGGAAATTGTCCTAGGGTCGAAGGTGTTTCCTAGATCGATGAAACTTGTAGGGTCTGTAATTGTGTTTCATCAGTGTCTTGACTTGCCATGGGCGTTTATAACGATGCCAGAGCCGAAAGCTTGTTAGGACGTCTGTTGATTGTGTCTTGGTTGTGACGTTAACCTTCTGCAAATAGTTAGTCGTGAAAACAAGTGGTCACCTTCTCAGGTTTGATATCCCGGCACTCTCAAGGCTTGTACCTTGGCATGATTTCCGAAACGGGTGGCAACTAGTCAAGTGATCGCCTTGTACAATGAGAAGGGTCCCACTTGAAACCCATGATGGGTTTTCTGGCTGAACTGGTAGGTGTGGTCATCTCTGAGGTCATCGAGGCTAGCACCTAACATAGACCTTCAGGGTGACCTCCATGCGACCCTTTTTTGAACTTGTAAGAAAAAGATGCAAAAGCTTGTTTGCGCGTGGGTTTGAACTATTTGCGCGGATGTTTAAGCTACTCGCTCGATCCGTTCAACTTCCGTCGAGCAGCAAAATCTTCGTGGGAAGCATCCTTGAGAGACGATCCTGTTGAATGTGGGACTTCGCGTGTTCAATCTTGAAACAATGGCCATGGGCACGTGCTCAACTATGCGACAGGAGGAACTGAAAATCGATGCGGAAAAATCTTTCAAATTGATTTACAGGAAATCGTTCCATCACTCCGAACCTAACACCGCACCGACAACAATGACGATGGAGTTTTCTGGCGAGAGGGATGTGCGATTCGATGTGCCCGCCAAGGCCCCTAACACTGGTCTGAAATGGGCATGAAATGTCGGTTTTGGCACCAGTTTTTGTGTGTACGGACACTGCGCCTATGGATGCTACTTGTCAAATTCTGTAGACCATGTCATTGACACGCGAAGACAATCCGTCGAAGAAAAAGCTCATCATGGATCGAGTGGGCAGGGCTAGCATTGGTGCGTTTGAATTTTCGCTGGAGATTTTATCGATTTCAGGTTAAAAACCCCATCATGGCTAGCAAATGGGACCCCACTCAATCTTGCTCCTCTAAGAAAGAGCGCATGAAGTTTTGCGTCATGGCACGTTTCCAGCTGTGCAAAAGGCGATTACGATTGAAGGCTGGCGGCACGTTGAAGATCGGTGTCGGCTGCAAAAGTCCAAGCTCAGGACCCGAGCTCAGTAACGGCGGAAGAGAGGATGCACCGTCCATTCGCCGCGGGGAACATTGTCCTCGGGCCGCGAGCTCCCGGCTGATCCCCGTCCGGATATCGCCGATTCCGAGCTGCAGTACAAAGTACGACCTGGGACACGAAATAAATTACATGGGAAAAGTTTGTGGGGCGACATCGAAAGGTCCCAGTCAGGATAGTGACCAAAACTCGCTGGACTTCGGTTGTCTTCACAAAGAGTTTTCTACACGCTTGAATCGACATACGTTTCAAATGGAAATGTCCCGTTTTACCGTTTCTTGCCTAGACACTGTCTGCCCAGCTTTTCGCAGTGTCGGCAGCAGGTGTACCATTCTAGGTCGAATCGCATAGCCTATCTCTAGGCCGTGTAGTTTCCCGAAGGGCGTCTTCGCGCTTTTCAAGCCTCTCCGGCTTCTCATCTTGTCCATCGGAGACGACGATTCTCCACCACTCTGTACCCCAAGCTAATACTCTAGGCTCTCTCTCTCTCTCTCTCTCTCTCTCTCTCTCGCTCTCTCTCCCCTTACCTATCTGTCTCTCGTTCTCTCCAAGCCTGAGACCTTAGACGCAAATCCCTCTTTTGAAATCTAAGGGGTGCGCTTTGCGAACGAATGACTTTCACTCGGAGCGCTCTAGAGGTCCGGCGGCGCTGCCAGCGCTATTGCTGGTGAAAGGTCTGTTCGGTTCCATGCTGACGTGGATGTTTCCGGTTCCCTCAGGTTCCGGTTCCTACTCCCTCAGCATCCACAGGTATCTCCTGGACTTCCGTCGACCTGCGATTCAGATTTGCCGCGCGATCGATCGACCGTGAAACGTAGTCAGCACTTGCGCCCCGCAAGGTCGCGTCCGCCCGTTGTTCGATCAAGGCTGCCAATGCACAAATGTTCCTCCTGCTGCCACCACCTCCCTCAAAACGGGACCTGAGGAGGCCGTTGAAACTTATCTTGTCGGATGTGGTGGGTTTGCGCACCGACGTGAAGCGACGCGCGATCCAGCTGTCGCGCTGCGGCAAGGGCACGCAAATTCAAGTTGCAAGCGACGCTTCACGTCGCGAGTCAGCACGCACGCCGCGCGTACCGGCTAGCCAGCTAGTACGCCAGCCATTGCTCACGGCACGCCTCCTGGCTACTTGAGCTCCAGCGCACTTCGTCAAGACGAATGCATCGGCGTGTCAAGCCGCATTAAATCGTTTCGAGTGGATCGGTCGGCGCGTCGGAGGAACTGGATCGGATCGGTCGCCGCGTTATCGTCACCATTGCTCAGACGCCCATCGTGACTCGAGAGGTGGGTGCGCAAACGGGTGGGCGAGAGTGCGGCGGAGACCGCGCAACAGAGGTAGTGTGGGACGGAGTTGGCATGGGAGTGGGCGAGGGAGTGGGGGGTAAGGGCCACGCCCCAATGTGCTGCCACCGCTGACGTCTTTGTGCGTGACGCCGCGTGGGCACCGGCGGCAGCAGCAGCACTGTAACGCCGCCTCTGCTTCTGTTGCCTCCGCTTCTGCTTCTGACACCGGCATCTCTGCTTCTGCCGCCTTTGCCTCTGCTTCTGATATCGTCGCCTCTCCCTCTCCTGCTGCCGCCTCTGCTTTTGGCGCTGTTACCACGTCTGCTTCCGCCTCCGCCAATTCTGCTTCTGTAGCTGCTGCTTCTGCTTTCAGACCCTGCCACGTCTGATTTCCAGCTGCTTCTTCCATTCT
>SZWC01002320.1:113554-143052 GCA_023375785.1 Penium margaritaceum | reverse complement strand
GCACGTGCCAAGGGGGTTGGAGCCGGAGCCAGAGCCACCGTCCTCGCCGTCCTCATCCTCTTCTTCGTCTTTGTCGTCGTCTTCGTCGTCGTCCCAGTCCTCGCCCTCTCCTTTCTTCTCATTCTCGCTCTCGCTCTCGTTCTCGCTCCGGCTTGCGGCCTCAGATGGGCCGTCAGTCTCGTCGTCGTCGTCGTCGTCGTCGTGCTCGGTTTGGACAGTCGAGGAGTACGGCTTGGGATCGGGACCAGAGCCCTTCAACACAATGCCCTCAGCGAAGGGGGACGGTGCGGACACAGACAGGAGCAGCGCCATCGCCGCCGCGAGCAACAGCTGCAGTGCGCGATAGCCCGCGAACCGGCGGTGACCGGCGCCCTGCGACAAGGATAAGGGACGCGGAGGTCGGACGGCAGCCATTGTTTGCGAGCCGCTGAGTCCGTGGAGGCAGTCAGCGGAGGGCGTGAGGACACGCGCAGGGGTGGGAACGAACGGGTCGTGTGGATGAGCGACGACGGGATGTCGAAGCGGAGACGTGCACAATTGCTTGCTCCGTCGCGTGCAGACTGTGGTCGTCAAAGGCGACGACGCGCCTTCATATGGGACTCGCAAACTCGCACGTTGTCTGAAGGTTGCCGNTGACAGGAGAGGCCTTTGGAGGGGATTTTGCAGGAGACACTTTCGCAGGAGATTTGGCAGGAGAGGCCTTTGGTGGGGATTTGGGAGATGGGGTACTGGAGGAGCTCTTAGAAGCTGACTTGGAAGACGGAGGAGGGAGCTTGGGGGAGGGAGAGGGAGAGGGAGAAGGAGACGGGCGGATCGCCGATGAGGCGGTGCCAGTTGCAAAGTCGAAGCGGCTGCTGCCCTGCTGACAAAGCTGCCCTTGCTGCCAAAGCCTGGCACGGGCGACTTTGCAAACGCAGCGCCAGAGAGAGCCGGGCCCCGAGCCCACACCACACACTGGCTGCTGCTGCTGGGCAGGTTGAGGCTGAAGCGCAGCGCATAGCTCCCTCCGCCGTCGGCGACCTCCAGACTGGGCGTGCCTGCCAGGAAGCTTCCGCTGGAGGCCGACACGGCAGAGCTGGCGGAGTAGGAGGTGAGGGCGAAGGGCGGGGCAGCGGACTGCGAGGTGTCGTCGGCGTTGACGTAGCCGATGACCACCGACGACCCCACCATCCTGCATGAGGGCGACAGCCCAAACCCCACCCAGCCATAGGGGACGGCCGTCGTGGCCCGCACGATGACGTCGGCGGTGTTGGTCGCGGCGCTGGACCACGAGACGTTGAGGCCGCGGGCGAGCTGCAGNCAGCACAAGGTGGAAGGGCAATTCCGCCAATCCCGACACGGACGGAGACACGTCGAAAGGGAGGTTGGGGGTTCAGGGACGACGTAGCAGACGCCGTCGTCTTGGGCAGAGGGGAGGCGCATTCGGAGAGGGTTGAACGGAGGAAAGACGCGCTCCGGAAGTCCACACAGCCTGGGATGAGAACAAGCGACTCGGAACACAGAGTAGCAGATCCCGCCGACAGTGTGAAACGCCGAGCAAACAGTGTCTAGGCCAGCTGTGAAAATACGTTGAGCAAATGAACGAGCTACCATTTATTTCAAGGTGCGCCTTTATTTGGTAAACCGTGCGACATGTTACAACAATTACAATGTTGCCCACGTTTCTAATTTGGATAAACTCCACGTCAATGCTTGATCCATCGCTTGCCGCAATCTATCAGTTTAATTTTGTTGCAGCGGCGCCTGCCAGTACCTTGACTGCATAATCGGGATTTCCTTTGAAATAAGTACAAGAAAACAGTTTTGAGCAACCCCCCTCATAAGAAGCAAGGATTGTAGAATTCGTTTAGATGCAAGCACCTCCGAGGCCTCCCTTTCCCTTTGGACTATACGCATGTGTAAGAACATATTCATTTCGTCCAAAATGACCAAAAATCCATCAATAATACGAATTGCGCTCCAACTTCACTCTCCTTCAAGTTTTTTTTTCCAACATGAGTCACGTGGTACTATTCCATGTGCAGATTCAATGAATGAGTCACTAATACAGAAGCATCATTCAAGAATCAAAGCACTGTCATCGGTGATTTATTTGTTAATGTTGAAAGAGTAACCCTTTCATTCTCCTTATAAACAAGAAAGAAACCATCTTTACTCCCTCTACACATGCGCGCTTGCTATGCAACAGCTTCACCTGCTCACCGATGTAAAAAGTACATGATTAAGCTTCATACACATTTAAATCATACATAGTTTACATACAAACATGGATCCTCTCAACACCATCCTTCTACAATGATTATCATCAATCAAGAGAATGACCAAAAACATCCAAGATATTAGCATCTAGATTAAGGTGTATTGTATTCCTCTACTCATGGAATGTTTTGTTCATCTAGGGAAGCATGTTACTAGAAATAAGCTACCCCTCGTGTATTGAACAAGTTCCCCAACAGTATTCCCTTCATGTACAACCATCTCAAGAACCTCACCATGTTTTTCTCATTGATTGCATCAAGAAACTCACCTCATCCTATGATATAATCATCATCCTCATCAGGCCCTAATCTACATGCCTTCAACCACATCTTGTCACCTTTACCCAGATGATTGAAAATTGCCCTTATATTTAAGGATTCCCTTGAAATTTACTTCCTTGAAACCAAAGTTTCCTTCATTACAGTTATGACCACCTTAAAAGGAGGGATTTTCCCTTCCGAGTCACTCAAGGATAATCATAATGAACAGCCCATGCAGATAGAATCAAACATTTTGATACCTTTAGGCCCATTTCTAGTTTTACCCCACCACCTCGTTCTTGGTCAATAACTTCAAGAAGGAACTTCCTTGAAACCAAAGTTTACATAGTTTTTCTGGCTTCCACACCAAGACCTCCTCATTCAATATGATTCAAAGTCATGATTTTATGTGATAGCATTAAATTTGTGTAACAGACACGTTAGTGATTCTATGTTAGAAATTCTCTCCAATTGGCCCTCTCCCCTTGTCTTGATCACCTTGTGAGGTGAGGAGGAGAGGCAAGGAAGAAGGGAAAAGGAGATTGGCCTCAGCACTAGAGGCAACATGGCCTTTTGACCGCCAATCAAGTGACCAACTGAATTGGCAACCAACACATGGCCGACAGATTGCTGATAACTCTCATGACTATTAATTAGTCTTCTAACATGTGGGCAGCCACAAGGCCGGCACATATCAAGTAAGGTCGGTGCCAACCCTTGCCTACACAAACGTGGTGCTTAACCAATTACCGCAATCAGAAGGAGGGAGTGTTGAATTGGCCCTCTCACAAGTATCTCCCAAATGATATTGAACTACCATGCTTCATGACCAATAAGTAGTTCTACATGGTAATTCATCATCATTGTGAAAGAAAATTGATCATTTTCCCATCAAATGTTTTCATTCGTACACTAATTTCTAGCCACCATTATGGGAAGTTATGATTTTGGCTCCCATAAGTTATGTTGATGTCTACAGCCACCTTAATGAAAAAGGTATTATCAAGAAAGCCCAGGAAAACTTGCGTGATTTTAGTGTTCAAGAAGGCAAAGGTCTTTGTTTTCACTGTTTGGAGCATCGAGAATTGGTGGTGGCTGAACCATTATTTTTTCCATTTATTGAGCCACATAGCTTACATGAGAAAGGTCATGTACGAGCATACTTGGTAGAATTAGCAATTAGTGTGCCACTTGCCCAATGGATGCATCAGACGTAGAGGAACCAATCCATTTTGATCTGTGTCTCTCCACCCTTATTAATCTCAACCGACAAGGTTTTCACAAATTAGCACCTCGCTATGCATGTTTAACATGACCTCATAAAAACTCTTGTGTGTGTATGTGAGGCCACTTGAAGGTGACCCATTACCTTGTCTAATAAGGAGTTAATGTGCTGTACGAAGGCTTGAGCATGATGAACTTGTCCTTGTATGCTCTCATTCTCAACCATTGAAGATTGCATCATTTGATGGTGACCAGCCTACAACACAAACAACGTGAACTACGTGATCTTGTTTATCAAGTTGTCTACTGCAAACACTCTCAATGATAGGAATTGTTTTTGGTCAATTATGGCAGGGTGCATGTACACATTTTACATCTGCTCAATGTTGATGTTCATACACTATGTCTGCCATTTGATTCAAATGTAAAATACCATCAATTGTTTTGACTAGCTGCTTAAGTTGTTGTCTATAATTTGCAAGAATCTTCTAGTAAATGTCATTCTCTCTCTTGGACGTCCAGCACATTGACAATTTGTTGTGCTTCAAGAAACCCTCGTAAAGACTATGACAAGCCTACTTTACATTAAATTTAGCGGTTGCATAAAATAAATATGTCATCTTTGTTAGAATGTCTTCAACTATGACTATTACATTGTGGCCATGAGACATGTTTGAAAGACTAGTCTTCGAATACATGTAGATGCACTCTCATTATGTCCCACGGATGGAAAGCTATTTGAGAAGTCCAATAGGCTTCGTCTTAGAATCTTTATTCCTAATACATGGGTTGCATGTCATCAAATTCTTATAAGCATCACTACTATATCCTAGCTATGAATTTGTTAAGTACCGGACATTCAGAATTTCCGAATCTTTCCAAGTGGGAATTTTTCTAATTACACAAATAGCCAATCGTGTTGCAAGAACCCGTTACTAACTCCATCAGTCGAGGGAAAATTGGCTAACTTTTGTCCCTTCTAGTGAATTTTCTTTAACCTTCTTACAAATTTGACCACCCTTGCAAACCTACAACAAAGGTATCATGGACTTTTGGTCGATTGTTTTACGCATCGAGAAAAATCTAGACTTTAAAGATGAATCTTGCATCTTCATCTTCAATTCTCAAAGACACTCAATTTCTCGGTGGACCTTCTCAAATACAACCATTCACAACGCGAATATACATGCGTTAATTGATAACTAACCCAACGACCCCTATAATACCTTATTCTTGACTCAACACTTGTATATATATATATATATATATATGTGTGTGTGTGTGTGTGTGTTCTCGATCATTTCGACACTTTTCATTGAAGTAAACTTGGTGCTAATTAGACATTGTTCAAGTGTCTGAAACTCTAAATTGTGTTCTCTCAAAACTTCTACTTTATGACCATCTACGCTACGTTTGAAATAACACACGTGGTCCTAAAGGTTTTGTCACTGTTTTCAAGGTTCCACATGACTTTCTCGTGGAGACTTGTGGAACTAAGAGATAATCTTTGGTGAAAAGTTTGCCAAGGTTGTATATTGGATTCTTTTCCATGTTAATGATTCCTTGTAGCTTCAACTCATCAATACTTGTCCACTCTGTAAAAGGCTTATAACCAAGAAACCATACAATGCTCCATCTAGATTTTCCTTCCAAAATCATTTTACTAGATAATGTCTCAAGTTGGTTGATGTAGAAGTATCAAGGAGTCTAATTTTACACTGAAATGTTTGTAATTTCCATGAAGTATCCATTAACTTGATGGTTGCTTGACGTTTGAAAAGTTGTTGTAGTGGATTGGGCATGTTGATGTGTCTTGGCCAATGTTTCAACATGAACAAAATCTAGTCTGGGTATTCATTGCAACACACTTGATGATGACCATCACACCCAACTTTGTGCTAATAAGGCAAGAATGCCACATCCTAGAAGTGTTTACAAATTCAAGGAGCTTCTAGTGAAAAAATGTGCGACTTATCTTTATGGGGATGTGTTTTGGCTCTTATACGCAACCAGATGACCTTTCAACATCAGAAATACTCCAACTCCTACTCATGATACATCAAAACGCACCACCCATGGATGCAATGGATCTGAAATGGCTAAGAAGGGTGCTGAATACATAATTTCTTTTCCTTTTAGATTTTTTTTTATGATAGTCCTCAATCTACTTTCAATACAAGTGTTTGCATGAGCCAAGGTCAAATTCCCTCGCATAAAAGTTTAAAGTAGCTTCAAAGGGGAAGGAAAAGCCTTATTCACCCAATATTCACTCAATGAATTCAATGGCTGGACCTTTCCTTGGTTGAAAAGGATACAATCCTTCCTCATTATGTGTTTGATTTGTTTGAGGATATCTTGTGTGAAATTGCATTTCATCACCTGCATACATTGATTAAGCTCCTGGTCAATATTGACAACATTCGCAAGCTATTCGTGTCATTTTCCATTGACAAAAGTAAAAAAGGATTGATTCAATGGAAACAAAGACAATTTGATGATGTATCTTTTCTAAAATTAATCTTGTTTCTGTTTTGAATGTTTTTGGGCCATTAATTTGCCCAATGTACAAGACCCAAAACTCCTCATTTTCCATGAGTGTAATTCTTTTAGGGAACATAATCTATGTTGCAGACTTAATGGTACACTTGAGAACTACAAAGATGGAAAAAAAGTTTCCTCATAAATTTGATAAAAATTGCCATTTATCCATGGCAATGGGGGTAAACTTTTCACAATAAGCTTGTTGTATTACATGCACATGCTTAAATAGCCATCCTTTGGTTAGAAAAAATACTTTATGCATCATAAAATAAGTTAGTTGTCTCAATAAATCCTTCTCAAAGGTCATACTTGATTTGGCGTTTGACCTTTCAACTTTTTCCTAGACTAAGACACTTTATGGCTATAAAAAGAGAAGTTGCCTCTAAGAGTAGCACGAAGTTTTGGCGTATGTGTCATGTTAATGGAAGCCAAGCCTGTTAATCTTCGAATACATGTGAACATGTTTTTAGGAAATATTTGATATCTTGCTTCCTGGTTTTTTTCACTTTGTCCTCCACATTTTGTAGCTAAGCAAAGAATCAACAACAATTTCCCATGCATTTCCTAAATTCCATAAAACACAAGCAATCCTAAACTCTTAGTCAGTTTGATGAAGAATTCGTACTAACAAAAGCGTAAAGCCATCATACCATTCTCAAAGCATCATTTGCTATACTTGAAAGCATATCAAATCCATTTTTCATGTATCCAGATATCCCTTTGAACCACCTATGATGGCTCAAGAACCCGTTTGTCTACACCTCAAGACAAACTTTCAATTTACATGTAGTAATCACATAAAGTGTACACCTGATTCCCAAAACAATTGCATTATCAAATGGATTATGATTAAGGCCCACCTTTTGAGGAAAACAAAGATTATAAAGGGATTTGTCCCCATTCGCGAGAGTAGCATGTAGATTCCCTTTGTAGTGCATTGCCATGTTGCCTACAATATATGTCAGTGAGAAGACTCGATGAAGGTTTGTCAAGTTTGTGGTAAACATGGAATTGGTATGGCAGAAATTTTTACTTATATGATTCACCCACTCAAGACCTTGTTGACATCAGAAAAGCATTACGTAGTTTTTCAGCCTGGGTCAAAACTATCATTTTAAGATACCATGTAGGTGATTCAGCTCATTCCTTTGAGAGATCATTCTCAAATTAGTAGATTGAAGTTTTCTTGTAGAGTGATCAATAATTCCACCATAGCAAGTTCCATTATACATCTCATCTAAAGATGGAATGTTTACCAGCACATGATGTTGAACAATTTCAGGCTACAATTGAATGAGCAATAAGAGAACAAGAAGGACCCATAAACTCATAAAGATTCCAAGTCCTTCTCATCTTGATATGAGAAAATGAATGAGTATTGTAATCCTTGTTGTCCTTTGGGTAATCTCCATGAACTCACTCATGGGTGGGGAAAACTGAACCACATCGTTGCTTGTTTTCATGGTTAGGTCTAATGCCGCCGCCACAACCCTTGCCATGATTGTATGTGCGGCCTTCTACTACATCATTCCCATGAAGTGTTGTGACATTTTAAGAAATGTTATGACCATTCTCCCACAACCAATAGCCTTAGGATATCAAACATTGAATTGTCTAGGATACATAAGATGTGACAAAATCCATCATAAAAGCGCTGTTTTAGAATGCTCATGCATCGAACAAAAAATTGTTATGGTTGTGCTTGTGGTTGGGGATCTTTGGCAAGCAAGCCTTCTTTGATATTGTGTTTTGAAGTAGATTGCCCTTTTCCCCAATTTGTTCCACAAGAAATCTTCCAACCTTGTAATATTTATGCTCATATTTTTGCCTTGCTCTGCATGCAAGTTTGGTTGTGCAACCAAGTGGTGATTCAGGTTCATTGAATGCAATTTAATGAAATTCACTTAGCAACCTATAGATTCTCTTGGCTTCACTCTTTGCCGTGGTGGTTTCATCCCTTTGCTTCTTGCTTGAAGATCATTATGCAAGTATTGCAACACAAATCACTTTGGGTCTTTAAAGGATTGTGTCTCAATGCTCGTTGTGCAACTTTTGGCTTCCTCAACAATTGAAATGAACTTGCTCAAATAGGACTTTAGATTGCTATCTACCTACTTGATGTTCTCAAGCCTTTGGAAGGCAGTCTATGCCTTTTCACACTTGATGCACTTGGTAAACCTGATAACATAGAAAGCCTTGCACGACGTGTACTCCCACCCTAGGTGTGTTCACTACGTGCCTAACTTTCTAACCGTGTTCTTAAAGAGCTTCTCTTCAAGTCGTGTCATGGCCAAGTTGCACCACTGACCAAGTGGACCCTTGAGAAAGCCAGATTGTGCTCAGTCTACTTTAGTAAATTGCATACCTTCATAAATTTATTGAAGATCTTCACAACATGGAGGAAAATGCATGTTACTAATTGGCCTTGATGTCTTCATGGAAGGCAAGTGCCCTACAATTAGTGATGGCATCAATGGTTGTGGCATTATTTGGCTACTGCTACATCTACACCAAATTCTAACTTTACAAAATCTAGTTAAGGTCAATGCTTTGGCATGTTGCCTTATGAATGGCCACAAATGAGACTTGGTGATCATGGTCAAGGCTTATGAAGATTTCTACTAGATGAGTTTACTAGCTTGCAAAAGAGCCTAGAGCTTATTTCTAGGCTCTTCTGAAATTAGAAATTTCACCTCTCAACTCATAAGAGCCTACAATTCGAGGACCTCTTCTGGAATTCACACCTTTCCCATTAAAAGAAGGGTATGATTTCATAGTTTCCATAAGTGTTTCCTCCTTCTAATGAATGCTATTATCTGCCTTCATTATTTAGAACATTTGAGTATAACCCATCACAACCATGAAAAATGAAGGGGAGATTTCCCCCACTATTTTGGGTGTTTTCCCATATCCACCAGCGGTGTTTATCGTAAGTTGCCCCATCATCTTCATGGCCACGATGTGCTTATTAGGGTGAATCACCTTTGTTGCGGCATTCTTGTGTGGCTATTTTTTGTCCCATTGCTGCAATTAAAACCTTTCTACTGTTGGCAATTTCTTGCCCTTTGGTGGCTACATTTGGATTTTCAATCAATTGACACGTGTTCACCATATGACGGTGGGCATACACACATTCTTCATTACCTTTGCGTCAATATATGCATGCTCTTTATCCTTGTCCATGTTTAGGTGGTCCTCCATGAGAGTGTATTCCTTCACAATAACATACGCTACATGCACATTGATGTGCTTCAAGGATACTTATTCATCTTTGACGCGCTTCTCAATCTTATGATTATTCTTATTGCTTTGAGTGATAAATGTCACTGAATAAAATCTTATGTAGCTTTGGCCACTATTCATATGATATTTTTTAGAAATGGTTCATCTAGAAACGATATGTAGTGAAGACATTTCCATATTGCACTTGTTTGTATTTCATGGTCAAGTAATTGCTATTTTGTCGTGCATGCATTTGTTACATCAAGACCGTGTTTTTAAGTATTTTGACAACCTTAAAGTGGTTTTCTTACTAATGGTGTCCATTTTCACTCTCACAATCATTCAGTACATTAGAAAGGTATTTAATATTCTATGTTGTGGACATTTAAACATCCACACTGAAAACTCCTCCTGTTGTGGGTTACAAGAATGAGCACTATCATGTGGAAGATAAAACATGTTCTATCCTGGCACATTCTTCACAAGTATTTGGATTCTAATCCATAATCATATGCATGAATCATTGCACTACGTAGATTAAAGAACTAAAAAAAAGGTATGAAGACAAGTAGAATGAGCTGTGCTCAATGATACACGAGGGGAGGGGAGGACATCTAATCTACACTTCCTCCCACATACTCCTCCCTCACTTATCTTACCTTGTATTTTGTCTTCTAGGCTTCCTTGGCATCCTCCTAAGCTCTCTTGGTGCATGCAACACCTCCTTCATGTTGTACAAATTGTTAAACAAGGCCGTAGAGGCCTGTAAGATTGAGAGGGGGAGAGAGGTGGATGAGGAAGGATAGAAACCTGAGAGCGAGGGCTCTTGGGTTTAGGAGGGGAGAGTGCGACACTTGATCGCTGAGAGAGTCGGGAGATCTCAAGAGCTGTGAAATATCGGGGTCTCAAGAGTTGAGGGGAGAGGCTCTCATGATCTATGAAGGGGACTGAGGTGTGAGAGCAAGAGTGGATTACGACGTAAATTCTCTCGCTCACTTTTTGTTAGAAGAAAAAGTCAGTGAGAGCAGCTCGGTGGCAAAACCCCTCTAAGATCACACCACAAGCCTCGCATGGCTCGTCTAGTGATGTGGTGAGCCACACGAGACACATGCAAAATCGCTAAAGCAAAAGTTAAGCGTGTTCCAAGGAGCACAATGTAAGGAGACGTACGTCTCATAAAGAAACCAAACCATGAGATAGGCCTAGAACTAAACGAGGTCTACTCACAAGAGTAGAACCAAATGTTGACTACTTTAACATGATAGCGCAAGCAAGGGTAGATTCCCTAAGCAAAAGGCTTGAACATCACACCACATGCACATAAGGACCACTAGAAACATCCGATGAAACCACTAAGTGACGCCTATGGATGGGCACCAGCGAGCCGATGCCCGCCGCTACGAAGACGGCAACACAAGACACCGACGAGGGCATTCCGCATGGAGAAATCCTCCTAAAAGTACACGGCGGCCGGCAACAGAAGGACCATGCCAAGAGCACCCATCCAGGAGCACCCATCCAAGAGCACCCATGAAGGAGCACCCATCCAAGAGCACCCAAAGAGAAGCACAAATCCAGAAGCACCCATCCATAAGGGCCTTGCCAGAATCACCCATCAAGGAACATCCATCTAGGAGCACCCCTCTAGGAGCACCTAGCCATAAGCACCAAGCCACCAGCACCCGGCCGGCGAAGCCCGCCCGTAGCGCCAAACTGCCAAGGACTTGCATACCATCGCGCACAGGCACATAACGACAGAGGAAAACATAAAGGGTGCGGAGGGGGGAGGGAAAATGGGAAAGACAAACAGGGGAATGGATGGAGATGGATGGAAGACACCAGGCCGACAACGAAGGATAGCAAGGGCGGAAGATCTTGTCGAGGGACGGACACACGGAGGGAAGAAACCCATAGTAAGGATATGAACATAGATGCAGCATGCAAGTGGTCATCAAGCAAAGGACCGAACGATGTAAGCAAGGGCAATGGAGAAGAAAAGAAAGGCATCAGTCCAACCAAGGAAGGGTACGAAGACCAACATCAGTGATACTTGAAGCAAAGGCAAGTTGGTGGAGAGCCTTCATGAGAATGTTTACAACCTAGACCTTAGCAGAGATGAACTGAAGAATACATAGCCAGCCTTGAAAATGTTGCGCACGTAGTGGTGCTCAACATTGATGTGTTTGGTGTGGCAATGAAGAGAATTGGCATTCCGAGCAAAGACCTAGCCACTCTCATTGTCCATGCAGAGGGGTACAACCAGGGTGGGGAGACGATGCTCGTCAAGAAGGCAACAGAGCCACACCGCCTTAGTGGCAGCACCACCCAGAGCCATATACTCAGCCTCTCCAATACTGCAAACCACGCAGCCCTATTTCTTGCTACGCAAGGAGACTACAACAGAGCCCAAAAGAAAGACAAAGCCACTATGGCTACGCGCGTCCAAATTGCGGATGTAGTCACTGTGAGCGTAGCCTTCCAAGAGTGTCACGCCAGACCCAACCTAGAAGATAAGGCTGATCCGGGCAGAACGAGGACATAGCAAAGGACTTACACGCCCACCTAAACATGAGCCGTGCAAGACTCATGGTTATACTGGGCGAGGACATTCACCGCATAGGCAATGTCTAGGCTAGGAGTGCTAGCTATGTACGTGAGCTCACAAATGGTGGAGTGGAATGTGACGACCGACACTAGCGCACCCGACTCGGTGTCGTGAGCCACACAAAGGACGAGCTCGGTACCCAGTGGAATGGGTGAGATGGCGATAAGGATAGGACAAGAGAGGTCAACAACGGAGGAGAAGCAGTCCATGAGGGTTTGGACATAGTGCTCCAGATGGACCAATCGACAGTTGGGTAGGTGCTCAATGTGCATCCCCAAGAACATGGCACAAGGCCAAGGTCTTACATGCGGTACTCTAAGGATTAGAGAGCCTTTACCTAAGATATTGGAGTGGAGGAAGAAGAGGTGATGAAGAGGGGAAGCAGAAACCGTCTAAGAGGGGGGGAAGGAAGAAGGGAGGGGAGGGGGGGAAGGTGGGGGAGGGGCAGTCAAAGAGTTAGATACGGGCAAAGGGGAGACAAGAGGAGGAGAAAGAGGTGACAACACTACGATGGCAGGGTGCGAGCAAGAGAGGTGAGAAGTGGAGGGAGGAGGTGGGAAAGAGGAGGAGGCAGAAGAGGCCTGAAGAAGACCTTGGGTGGAGAGAGAATGGACAACGCAAGGACCGGCAATGGGGGAAAGGGCGGGGAAGAAGCAACCAAAGCAAGATGGGAGGCAAGGGACGAGGAGGGGGGTGGAGGGATGGTGGGGGGAGGGACTGAGGCTCAAGTAAGAGCACGAGCAATGTAAGAGCGGGTGCGAGAAGAGACGAGGGAGGAAGGAGGTGGGATGTCCAAGACAGAACAAGGAAGCGAAGCCCTAGAAACGGGAGGGGCAGGGGAATGCGCATAGAGAGAGGGAAAGGGGGGAAGGAAGAGCAGGTTGGCGAGCCCAAGCAGCATGCGTGTACATCCAAGAGGGGGGGCAAGGGGGAACACCGAGAAGGGAGTCCACAGTGGGGAGAGGTGGGTGAGTTGAAACCACCGGAGGAGATGGAGAAGGGAGGGGAGCGGGTGACAAGGGGGGCCGAGAGGGAGAAGGGGGAAGGGGAGGAAGTGTCTCACAGGAGAGGACATAAACAAGAGGACGAAGGGCAAAGGCATGATCAGAAGATGCGACAAGAGGCAAAACCGGAGACGGGGAGGACAATGGTGGCGGAGACACAACCACAAGGACATGATTACCTGCAAGATCGACCGGGAAGGATGTACTCAGAGTGATTTCCTCTGGGATGTCCTCAATAGAAAGAAGGACACGATCGGCGAAGCAAGTTGGGGAGGATGCACGGGGGGAGCCCAAATCTTAGGGCACGGTCAAGGTAGGCTAGACCTTGGGAGGGGAGGGGGGAAAGCCAGGAGGGGGGTTGGAGACGGCATAAGAGATGCTAAGAGGGGACGGAGGGGAGAGATAGATGGCGGACCGCCACGACGATGAGAGGGGGGCAAAGGAGGGTGAGGGGAAGAGGGAGGTGAGGGAGAATGGGCAGGCAGAGAAGGAGAAGGTGGGACAAGAGGTGGGGTAGAGGATGAAGGACCAGGGGGGAGGGGAGGGGAAACAGACACGGGGGGGGACACATCTGTGGGAACGGAAACAAAAAAGGGGGGAGGCAAAGGAGCCGTAGGACGGGGCAAAAGGTTGTACAAAGAGGGTTGGGAGGAATGGGGAAGTGGGAGGGGTTGAGAGGTTGGCACCGAGACAAAGGATGGTGTCGCAGAGAAAGGGGTAGGGGCGAAGGTGGATGGGTGCAAAGGAGACAAGGAAGGAGAAAGATAGAGAAAGGGAGATAGAGAGAGAGGGTGAGGGAGGGAGAGAGAGGGAGAGAGGGAGAGAGAGAGAGAGGAAGAGAAAGAGAGAGAGAGAGAGATAGAGAGAGGAGAGTGAAAGGGAGAGAAAGAGACAGAGAGTATTGAGATAAGGAGAGTGAGGAAGATAGGGAGAGAAGAGCGAGGGGAAAGAAAGGGAAGAGAGTGAATGAGAGAAGAGAGAAGAGTAGAAAGAGCAAGGAGGGAGAGTAGAGAGCAAAGAGAGTGGAGGGAGAGAGAGAGCGAGAGAGAGAGAGAGAGAGAGAGGTGGAGGGAGAAGAGGGAGAGATTGGAGAGAGAGAGAGAGAGAGAGAGAGAGAAGACAAGGCAGAATGAGCAGAGAGGGAGAGTAGAGAGAGCAAAGAGGGATAGGCAGAGAGTAGATGGAGTACAGAGAGAAATAGCAAAGAAAAAGAGATAGAGAGGAAGATAGAGCATATATGCCCAATCACCCCAAATCCACACACTTGATAACTAGTGTACAAGACTGAAACATATGGTGAGGATCTTTTGAAGAAAAAATCTTGGACAGTCGACAATATTTCCCAGAAATGGCTTACTACAATCATGTACAAAGTAACTCCTATGTACATGAATACAACAATTTCATGGAACTTTCTTGAGAATTACAGTCCCTTCAAAATGATTTCAAATACAGGACCAAGAATACATGTGCCAAATCACTTCAACATTTGTTTTTCTAGATTTGAACCCACCTTTGTACATTCTAAAAGATGTTGTTATGTTTGTAACATGTATACATGTGCATAATTGAACCTCATTATGTAGATGCGTACCGTGGACACCATGCAATAGAATGGGTGGCCGGATGTTTGAGAGTAACATGGTCAAGTAGGACGTCCGTCCCCCCAGCCCCTCGAACCCCCTCCCCCCGAAGTCAAAGTGTACACGGGGGTGTATTCGGATGTGTATCAGGAGAGCCAGATAAGTATACAAGTGTACAAATACACTTGTGTACGTTTTTTGGGGTATGCAAGATACATCCCCCGATACACTCCCCCAATACACTAGTGGTTTCTTGGGAGAAAGGAGGAGCGATCAAGTCGAGATGCCGTTACTTAGATCGCACCGTGTTGACGGCGATACATGGGTAGTGTCATAATCAACGCTCTTGATCTATTGTCGTATCATTGGGACAAAAATGCACTTGTGTATTGTCTTGGTTGTCTATCCAATACAATCACAGATACACCCACCCAAAACACTTTCCACTTTTGAGGGGGGGGGTGGGACTAGTCTCCTCTTGCCCCTCCCCCCCCCCTGAAGTCGAAGTGTATTAGGGGGGTGTATTGGGAAGTGTATCTGGAGAGGGGTCATATTTGTACACAAGTGTATGAATACACTTGTGTACGTTTTTTAGGGTATGCAAGATACACCCCCCAATACACTCCCTCAATACACTAGAGATGTCGTGGGGGGGGAGGGATCCAGCCAGGGTGCCAATTCTTAGATCGTACCATGCCAATAGTGATACACAAGTAATGTCACGATCAACGCTCTGAATCTGTTTTCGTATCATTAAGATAAAAACACACTTGTGTATTGTTTTGGTTTTCTATCCAATACACTCACAGATACCCTCACCCAATACACTTTCCACTTTTGACGAGGGGGGGGTGGTGGGACTAGTCTCCCCCCCCCTCCCCCGAAGTCGAAGTCTAGTAAGGGGTTGTATTGGGAAGTGTATCTGGAGAGGGGTCGTATTTGTACACAAGAATACAAATCCACGTGTGTAAATTTTTGAGGATATGCAAGATACACCCCCCAATTGGCTCCTCCAATAAACTGGAGGTGTCGTCAAGGGGGCGGGCGGGGGGAGGGGATCCACTCGGGATGCCGATCTTACATCGTACTGTGCCAATGATGATACATAAGCAATGTCACGATCGATGCCCTGGATCTATTTTTGTATCATTGAGACAAAAAAACCACTTGTGTATTGTTTTGGTTGTCAATCCACTACACTCACAGATACACTCACCCAATACACTTTCCACCTTTGAGGGGAGGTGGTGAGAATATCCTCCCCCCACCCTCGAAGTCAAATTGTATTAGGGGGGTGTATTGGGAAGTGTACGTGGAGAGGGGTTGAATTTGTACACAAGTGTACAAATACACTTGTGTACGTTTTTTAGGGTATGCAAGATGCACCCCCCAAAACACTCCCCCAAAACACTAGAGGTGTTTGGGGGGGGATCCAGTCAGGGTGCCGATCTTAGATCGCATAGTGCCAACGACGATATATAAGTGATGTCACAATTGACGCTCTTGATCTATTTTTGTATCATTGATACAAAAATACACTTGTCTATTGTTTTGGTTGTCTAGCCTATACACTCACAGATGTACCCACCGAAAACACTTTCTAATTTTGAGGGCGGGTAGTGAGGCTAGTCTCCTCCACCCCCCCAAAACTACGAAGTGTATTGGAGGGGTGTATTGGGAAGTGTATCTGGAGGAGGGTCGCATTAATACACAAGTGTACAAATACACTTGTGTACGTTTTATTCATACATACGATACAGTTCCCGATACACTCCCCCAATGCACTCGATGTGTTTTGAGGGGAGAGGGACTACAATTGATGTCGAGCGAATGATGTTCACGGCCCTTGTGAATCTCAAGTAAAGAAGCAAATGACACGTTCTCTTATGACTAGTGAACTGTAGTTTGATGTAGGTTTTGATCAAGTTTTACGTATGATACATGTACCCAGTAAGACTTTCAAGGACATGAATAGGTTACATTACAATTTGTTGAATATGTTTTTAAAGAAACGGATAATAAGCATTATAACTTGGCCAAAAATTTCTAACACTTTTTCTTAATAAGAAATGACACTTGTTCAGTAAGAAACAAGTGATGTAACAAGTCCATGCACATTAGTAAACTTCTAGGAAGTGAAGATAATAGAGGAGTAGTATACATAGGTAATGGAGTGTATAAAAGTGGGGTGAATAACCATAACTGAGATAGAGCGCGAGGGACATACTGGAGAGAGAGAGAGAGCAAGAGAGTGAGAGACAGAGATAGAGAGAGAGATAGACTGAGAGAGGGAGAGGGGAGGAGAGGCGAGTGAGAGAGTGAGGAGGGTTAAGATAGAAGAGAAGGAAGAGTAGAGAGAGCAGGGAGAGAGAGCAGAGGGAGGAGAGACCAGAGACAAAGAGAGATAGAGAGAGAGAGAGAGAGAGAGAGAGAGAGAGAAGGAGAGGGAGAGAGAGGGGAAGAGAGTGGAGAGCGAGAGAGCAGACAGGGGAGAGGGAGAGCAAAGAAGGTGAGAAAAAGAGAGCAGAGAGAGAAGAAAGAGAAGAGAGAGATAGGCAGAGAGTAGAGAGAGCAGAGAGATGGAGAGAAGAGAGAGAGAGAGAGAGAGAGAGAGAGAGAGAGAGAGAGAGAGAGAGAGAGAGAGGAGATGGGACAGATATCATGGAGGGAGAGAAGAGAGAGTGGAGAGAGTAAAGAGAGACCAGAGATAGGTAGAGATAAATGATAGTAGAGAGAGACTAGAGAGGGAAAGAGCAAACAGGTAGAGAGAGAAAGAGTACAGGAGAAGAAAGAGGAGAGAGAGGGGGGGGAACAGAGAGTGGAGAGCTAAAAGAGGATGAGAGTGGGAGGAGAGAGAGTAGGCATGGTAGAGAGAGAGAGAGCACGGAGGGAGAGAAGAGATAGAGCAAGAAGAGAAAAGAGAATAGAGAGGGAGGTAGAGAGCAGAGAGAGTGGAGAAAAAGAGAGAGGAGACAAGCAGAGAGAGAGGCCAGAGAGAAGAGAGTAGAGAGCAAAGAGAGGAAGAGAGTGAAGGGAGAGAGAGTAGGTAGGGCACATAAATAGAGCACATAGGAAGAGTAACAAGAGAGCAGAGAGAAAAGAGAGATAGATACAAAGGAAGAGATAGCAGAGAGAGGGGGGGCAAATAAAGGGAGAGAGAAGGAGGGAGTGAGAGAGGGAGAGAGAGATAGAAAGAAACAGAAAGAGAAAGAGATAGAAATGAAGAGATAGAGAGAGACAAAGAGGGAGAAAGCAGCCAAAGAGACATAGCAGAGAGGGAGAATAAAGGGGAGGAGAGAGAGCAAAGAGAGCAAAGAGAATACAGAGATTAGAGAGAGGAAGATCAAAGAGAAATAGAGAAAGAGAGAGAGAGAGAGAGAGAGAGAGAGAGAATGAGAGAGAGAGGGAGAGAGAGAGGGGGAGATAGAGAAAGTGGAGAGTAGAGAGGAGAGAGAGAGAGAGAGAGAGAGAGAGAGAGAAACAAGTGAGGGCAGAGAAGAGCGAAGAGAGAACAAAGGGAAGAGAGAGAAGAGAGAGAAGAGCAAAGGGGGCGGNGAGAGAGAGAGAGAGAGAGAGAGAGAGAGAGAATGAGAGAGAGAGGGAGAGAGAGAGGGGGAGATAGAGAAAGTGGAGAGTAGAGAGGAGAGAGAGAGAGAGAGAGAGAGAGAGAGAGAGAGAAACAAGTGAGGGCAGAGAAGAGCGAAGAGAGAACAAAGGGAAGAGAGAGAAGAGAGAGAAGAGCAAAGGGGGCGGAGAGAGAGATCAAAGAGCACCAAGTGTAGAGAGAGCAGAGAGGAGGAGTAGAGACAAGAGTGAGAGAGAGAGAGAGAGAGAGCAGAGGGAGTGAAGAGAGAGGGAGAGAGATAGAGAGAGGAAGAGTAGAGAGCAAAGAGAGAGAGAAAGGAAAAATAAAAGAGTAGGGAGAGCGGAAAAAGAGAGCAGAGAGGAAGAAGAGAAGGGATAGACAAGAGAGGAGAAAGAGGAACAGAGAGAAGAGAGAGAAAAGAGAGGAGGGAGAGACGGATACGAGAGAGTAGAGAGATTAAAGAGAAAATAGTGGGAGAGGAGAGAGGTGGAGAGAGAGAGAGAGAGAGAGAGAGAGTGGGGAAAAAAGGAGAAAAGCCAAGACGAGACCCCGTGGAGGGGGTCCTAGAACACCGTGAGGGCTAGGCCAAGAGGCCACAAAGGCCAACATGCTATTTAGGGGGTAGACGGCCGCGTGCTCAGAGAGGTAATCAAGACTAGAAAAAAGGATATCAGGGGAGGGAGGGGGACGACCAAAGGCCACACGCAGCAAGAGGGGCCGGGGGCCTAGAGTTCAAAGTCCAGAGTCCATAGTCTAGAATCTAAAGGTTAGGTGCTAGATCCAGGAGGCCGGAACAGCCAAAACCTAGAACATACGGCCTAGAGCCTAGAGGAGAGAGACAAGGAGGGGGACGCTGGGCTCCACAGGCCGGGTCCGAACCGAATAAGAAAGCAAGGCAGGTGGGGGACAGGGCCCCGTGGTAGGGGCGCATGGAAGGGATTTTCTGCCGGGACCATCTTAAAAACCAACCAAAAAAAAAGTAAGTAAACGAGGGAGGAGTAGTAGAAAAGGAGGGAACAAGGAATAGGAGAGCAAGAATGGTAGACGGGACAAAAAAGAAGGGGATGGTGGAGCAACAAGAGAGCCTTGAAAGGGGCATACCTAGCGGGAAGAGGGTGTAGATGGGCCAAAGCAGCCCTGACCGCACCCACGATGGAGGACAATTCTTGCAACGACGGCAATGGGGTCAAGGGGTAGCAACAAAAGCAACGGAAGTGGTTGCAAGAGAAGCAGTGATGACGGACGGTGCCAACCACAAACGTAAGCAGTGGAAGTGGAGAGCAGAAGCTGAAGCTGAAAACGCGAAGCCAACAGGCCCTCAATGGCTTAATGCCATGTTGAATAGGGTCGTACAGGCCTAGAAGATGGAGAGAGGGAGAGAGGTGGATGAGGAGAGACAGAAATCTTAGAGAAAGGGCTCTTGGTTTTTGGAGGGGAAAGTGTGACACTTAGTTGCTGAGGGGGTTGGGAGCTCTCAAGAGCTGTGAGAGACGGAGCCTGCGAGAGTTGTGAAGGGTGGGGCTCTTATGACTTGTTAGGAGGATCAAGGTGTGACAGCGAGAGTGGATCGAGATGTAATTGCTGATGTTGGAACGAAAAGAGAGCGAGAGTAGCTCCATGGCGTGACCCCTATAGCCTCGCGTTTCTCGCCACATGATGTGATGAGCCACAATAAGCACATGCAAAATTGCTCAAGCAAAAGTTGAGCGTGTCCTGAGGAGCACAATGGAAGGAGATGTACATCTCGTAAGCAAATCAAACCAGGAGTTAGGCCAAGGACAAAAATAGGTCTGCTAACAAGAATAGCACCAACTGTTCACTTATTGAACACCATTGAGTTGAAGATGGTTGGGAAACCTTGAAAATCCCTCTTACTACCTCTTTCTTTGATCTTAGAGGTTTTGTTTTTTAAGAAAATCCCATGCTTCTACTTTACATGCAGGGAGAGGGACAGGACTCCTGATCAGTTGGGAATGGAGGGCAGTTATGAGGTGAATACCTCCCACCCAATCCTACTAGAATCCAAGAAGGTTCTTTAAGAAATCAAGATGCCATGAGAACAAAGAAAACATTGAAACAGGTTGTTTATAGCTTTTGAGCCCATTCATGTTGCTTATGAAATGTCACTTTCAAGGTAGTATTCATGAATGAAGTTTCCACTTGTGCTGTAGCTGTCAGTGATGTTTCATTTATCTTCAACACGACAAAATGATCCTGGCATTGATTGCAAGGGTCATCTTCATTCAAAAACCACTTATTTCATTTCTATTCCAGCCTGTAGATAGAATTCCTCCTTATATTTTGCAAATCAGAATCTAGGGCTTACTGGAGGAGTTTCCCCTTGCCTTCACACTCGAAGAATAGTCATCCACACCACTTGCAAGGGGATGTACCATTTTGAGTCTTATGAGGCCCATTTCCGCTCATACCTCTTCTTTTCATTCTTTGTTCAAAACATGTGGGAGAATACCTTGAAATCATGAGTTTCCATAATTTTCCAGCTTTAATACTCAAGTATTGTCATGAACCAACATTCGTTTCAAATCTTGAGATTCTAGCGTTAAAACATCACTTATGAATCACGTTGAGAATAAACTTCCAACATTGTTATCTCTTAGCTGCAACTCATATTTGCTTGTTTCCCTTTTCAAGTTGCCCTTTTGAGTGAGCAGATTGGGGCAAGGACAAAGGCTTGAAGCAATTGACCTTCACCCTCAAGGCCTCACAACCTTCTGACCACCCCTTAAGCGACCAACTCGATAAACGACCACCAAGTTGTTGGTCAATGGCCTTTATTCCATTTGATCTGGCATCAACCTTCCACGTGATTGCCACCTTTCCAGCAACAAGTGAAGGACTGGCCATCAAGTAGCCCTTCATGTGGTGATGGATGGTGTTCAACCTCCCTTTTCTTTCTAAAGAAGGGACAAGCAGATCGGCTCTCCTTTTAGAGAGGAAGATGGAAGCATGAAAGAACTTGCGAATGAAGGTCTAGAAAAGATTTTGTGAAGATTTTTGTAAACTAATGAATTTGCCTCGATGCTAGTGTTTAGTGGTACCGTTAGAATTTATAATAAAAAATGACAAAGTGCTTCAACAAATTACTGCAAGTGTACATTTGGAGTACGAAACATCCTTCAATGGTAGTTTCACTTGCATTGTGGTTCATCTTTGATCATGCATTGCTAGTGGCACACGGTTCATGCATGCCCATTTTCTTTCTTTTCTTTTTAGAATTTTAATGAAATCTTGTCAAAGAATCCAATGCATGTTACAAGATGAAATCATATTCTCTTACCAAGCTCATTCAGGGTTTAACATAGAAGACAATCTTTTGTTTTCCATGATAACTACGAGATCTTGAATTTGATGTGGCTTTACTTGTGATAATGATTTGCATCTGAAGAAGAAAAAGACATGGAAATTAAACTATTCATGAAATAAGTTTACACTACCCCTTCTAAACACCATGAAATAAGTTTACACTACCACTCCTACCAATATGAATTTGAGGGAGTTATGTATCTGCAAACATGCACCAAAACTGATTGTTATTTCATCCCTCCAGATAATAATAGGATGTTAAACTAGTAAGCCTATTCTACTCATCCAAGTTGATGTTACCTTTTTATGATTGCCAAAAAACTACGTTTCAAGTCCAAAATTCACCTTTAGTGGACAAAAAGGAATTTATTCCACATTATACAATGGGCACAAACGTTTTGTTATGCTGTAATGATGCACGCTAACCTTGAATTCTTAATTGCATTGAGTTCATCACATGTCCTTCATTCCTAGTTTGAGAACTCCTACATGACTGAAGACAATGGTTTGACCTTTTTTGAAATAAATATTTTTGTCCAGTAGACAAATCATTCAACTATGAGGTGTATAAATCGAAATTGGGAAAGACATTGTAATGATTGAGCAACATGATAAGCTAATCCTGAGGTTCCTCACTAATTTGATTTCAACTTATCAAGGTTGCATTAACATTGAATTCGATTAACATATGCCAACGTAATGTGATGTTTTTCCCAAGTGGTTGATAGGAATCCAAGGCATAATGGCTTCTCTTTGCAATTGAGGTTTGTGGCCAAATCATTTTAAAGGGTTAGCTATAGTTTGTGTGTGTGTGTGTATGTGTGTGTGTGTATGTTTGTGTGTGTGTGTGTATATATGTGTGTATGTGTGTGTGTGTGTGTGTGTATGTGTGTGTGTGTCTATGTTTGTGTGTGTGTGTGTGTGTGTGTTTGAATGAGGAGACACCTCTCGTTTTCATACCACATTTGCATTTGCACCATGAGGAAAGTCTCATGTACAAAGAACATGCATAAAGCCAAGTTTAAGCAAGGATAATTTGATAGGGGGAGAGAAAAAGGGGTATAATCCGTTCGGAACATCACTACTCTAGGAGATAAGAAGGTTGGCTGCGGAACCTTCAATTGTCTAAGGTAAGGAGCATTGGAATAAATTGCATGCAAATGCATGTATGTTTTCTATTGTATCACGAATATCTTTTTACATCATTGCCTTTACAATTAGTTACCGTTGGGTTTTGTGGGAGCCTGCAGAGATAAAGTCATCGCGTGCTCTGATGTAGCAAGGGGTCTTGCTGCTATCTAAGATCTCTCTACCCAATACGCAAACCCTATACTTCAATGTGTGGAAGCGTAAGATTCGGATTAAACTTATAATTGAAAGAGACTATCAAGTGCATGTATGGTATAACAAAACAACGGCAAAACGCACTTCAACTCAGTGCTTTGACACAACCCGTCCCACCCGAGGGCGCAACACCTTCCTAGGCCGTCATGGCTGTCATTGTAAGGGTCTCAGCACGGTCACCGTACTTTCAAGTGAAATGACCTCCAGGTTGTTAGGGTAGCATCCTCTCCGCACCGACAACCACTGTCAAACTTACTAGGTCGTTAGAGGACTTCAGACCCTCCTAGCCAAGCTGGCAGAGTTTTGCCAGGCTTACAAGGTATGGAAGGGAACTTGAGTAAGATACACAACTTCTAGATTCTTGAAACAGGTTGACAGAGCACTGCCAAACACACTAGGTTGACAGAAGGAGACTCCAACATAGTTCAACAATCAAGACAGAATCAATTCCATAAAGTAGAGCTGTCGAAAGACAATAACTCTTGGCTCTCACGCCTAGACACAAGTCGTGGCCCACAGATGGGCAACGTCAAGCAAGACAGCTCAAGCTAGGCACTTTGAGTCCTTGAAGTAGTCTGGCCACCACAACGAGGTAGTCAGGCCTTCAGGTAGTCAGGGGCATCCTCCTACCCGAGCTGGCAGACTGCTGCTAGGCTTACTGGGGTCTTGAGATATGATCTACTACAGAGTCTTCATCTAAGGCATTTTTTGGCAGAAATGGACTGCTGGTCATTGGAGTTGGTGTTGGAGTTGCTTGCTGAGTTACTACTGAAGCACCTTCACTGACTGAGTTCTGTTTGCTTCTATACTGGGATCTTGGCAAGTTGACCAGCAGCTTTGTGCCTGGAGGAAATTTCCTGCTAAAAGGTCGTAGCTTTCTCCTTAAGGAATCTTCCCAGTCCAAGGCATGGAGCTTCTTCTTCAAGGAAGCTTCTTGAATGCTTGCAACTTGGCCGTGGTCCCAGTTGCTGAGTCACGCATGATTTCGCTAAAATAGGGCGGTCCCCACTCTTTTCTTTGCATGCATCTAGTGAGTTGTGCATGTGGTATTTGATGCAATACTGAGTTGTGCATGCACCACCCAATGCAGAGTGGTCCTTGCTCCAAAAATCTGCTTGCACATGCTAATGCAAGTGGTCCTAGCAGTCTAGTTGGGTGTAGCCCCACCTGACTGGTCCGCACCAAGTAGTGAGCAGTTCTTACTCGCACTACGCAGCTGCTGACCAAGCTAGGCCCGAAGGCATGCACAACCCTGCTGTGCATGCAGCACACAAGTTCAGGCTTGTTTCCCCCCTTGGAGCTCGATGCCATAATTAAATCTGGCATGTACATCACAAATTCCCGGCCGAGCCGCACCCGAGGATTTACGGATAACAATCCGCAACTTTATGTAGAGACCTCCAAATGTCAATTCGATTGTGCCATGTCAAAGTTGTCGCTTAGTGTGGTTATTGCTCACTTCAAGACTCCCCCTCTATAGGTGTGTTGATGAATGCCAAGACTATCGCATATATTTTTGTGAAGAAATGAGTGATTGGTGGAGGTTTCAGCGGCCCGAGAAGAAATCTACTGTGAAAGGAGTCCTTCTTGTTTCTCTTTAGTGTGCTCCAGCCGTTAGGAATGTTTTTGAAAAAAACGGGGCTTGAATCAATCGAGTATTCCCATGAAATGCTCGTCTTTAGCATGTTTAGGTCTTTTTGGGGCCGTTGTCTAGTTGGAGCTAGTCAGCTGGAGCAGAAAAATTATATTTGGTGAGGTAAGGTTCGTCACCCTTCTCCCAGGTGAGGTTTCTTCATGCAAAAAAGACCTCCCACAGTGCAAGCCACTATGCTTGTCATGCACATGCTTAGTTGTGAAGTGGAAGGCTCCAAAAGCTTCCACAGACGCAGCTCTTGTGAGGCAGGACCGCTGCTTTGAACAGCCTGCTTATACCGCCAACCTGCTACAGGCACGCTTGGCCAACAAGAATTAAAGCCCACCGCCTGTCATTCTTTATAGATGGTGTAGCCATCTTCTCCCCTTGTCACTTCGTCTAACTGCCTCGACCACTCCACTTTGCTACGTTTGTTTCTTGCTTCGGGCATACTTAGCTGGTTAAGCTCAATTTTTCCGTGGCTCACGCGGCCATCGTACCCCCACGTCCATTCTTGGTCAATCTCCTCTCCAAGAACGGCCCTCTTGGACGTCCATGGCATCCTTGGCGGATATATTAGCATTTCTTGGTTGTCATCATCATTTCCACTACTCTGGTGGTCGTTGATGTAGTTTTCGGTCGATGCTTGTTGATTTTGTTGACCGAGAATCTTGTTTCCCCTCCCTTTTTTGACAATGTTCGAGCTACCCTTCACGGGTACCCTTGCTTCTGTCCATCAAAATCACGCCCCTTTATCCCCCCCTTTTTTTTAACACGCAGCTTGCTGGTTGCATTGATTGGAGCTTGCCGTGGCTCCCCCAGTCACTTGACCTTGGCCTTTGCTCTTTGCGCGTGGCCCTCTGCCAACGTCCATCGCTTGTTGGGGGGACATCTTTCCAGCCATTTTCTTTTTTCTTTTGTCTCTTCTTGTCCTTTTGAGCGCAAGACTTGCGCGAGGCCTTGCTAACTTGTCGCCGGCCACCCTCCCTACCATTGCAACAGGTGGCTTTGCACCAGCCTGCCGTCGCGGTAGAGCCTTGCTGCGCAAGCAACTGCCCTCGCCACAGGCCCTTTTGTCCAGCCCCCCATTGTGGCAAGCTGGTGTTGTTGTAGCAACGTCCAACGTGGATGTTGCTCCCCTCCCCCTCGCTTGCTGCTCTCCTCCTCAGCCGCCGTTTTGCTTGCCAAGCGAGCTTCCATTTTTTTCTGGTCGCGCTCTTTGCACAAATTGCATTCCAATGCTCGGCCTGCTAGGGCTCTGATTCCCAATTGCAGCACAGTAGCCACTTTCGGGTCTAGTATGCCTTATTTTTCAACCGCTGCTCCAAGATTGCAGTTTGCACGCCACACCTAGCAAAAAAAATTGGTGAGCTCCACTTGCAATGAAAGCTACTTTGACGAGGATTAAAGCAATTGCTTGGTGTTGCTGGTGGTTGCTTCTCTTGCAGGTGCCACTACTTCACTACTACACAGATTGCTAATGAACGAGGATGGACAATGACAGGAAGTAACCCCGCCCTCTGATCCTTTTCTTAGGGAGTGGAGACTCGAACACGTTCTCAAGGCTGCCAGACTAAAATCTACATTTGGGCATTTTTTTAATCCACCAGACTAGTTGTAGCAGATTTGGGACATTTCCCATTTTTTTGTGGCTGTTTCTGTTGCAGATGGCTACTCTTGGTTGTTGCTTCCACCTTTCAGAAGGCACTACACATAGCTTCATATCTCCGATGCGCATGATGGACGAGCTTAGCCACGTAGCTCGTGATCATGACGATTTGCTCCATGTTTGTTCCTGGACCTCAGACTTTTCAGCTTTACTCCAATAGCTACTTTGACTGTTGCAGTGCTGCTTCACCTCTTATTGTGTTCCTGTTGCTACTGAGCATGCTGTTTGTTGAGTGTGAATTCCGGTTGTTCAGAATGATCTTGCCCCTCTACCAAATTTTGCCTTCAGGTGGAAGTCCAAGGGCGAGGTCCTCGACTGCTCCAGAGGTCCGACGTCTTTGTCACAAATTGTGACTGGCTACAAGATCTGGTGTTGAGCAGTTGTGAGCAGATTGTGCATGTCGCTACTCTCCATGCATGCCGCCTTTGTCAAGACATGCTAATTTCTTCCACCTACCACTCTAGTTTTTTTTTCTTTTTTTTTTCATGGACCGTAAATGCTCCATTTGTGCATGCTACCTGACAGTATGTGGCCTTATGGCATCCACCTGCCGCCCCGGCGGGATTTTGTTAAAGAGCAAAACTGCTCCGTTTGTGCACGCCACCTAGGTAGGCTTACTACATCCACCTGCCACCCTGGAATCATTTTGTCACGGAGTACAACTACTCCGTTTGTGCATGTTACCTGACACCAGGTGCGGTTCCTACATCCACCTATTGCCCCAACAAAATCATGGGATTGAGCTCAACTACTCCGTATGTGCATGCCACTTAACACCTAGTGGGTTTATTGCGCCCACTTGCCGCTCCGGCATGATTTTTTCTACTTCTCAGCTCGTTGCATTGGAAGTTCCTTCAAGGGCTTGACAAATGGCTTCATTCCACATTCCCCTCACTTCAGTTTCTCCTCTTCTACTCCTTTAGCAAAGTGTGCTGCTGCAGGCGGAATGTGCTGTTGAAAATGTCATGGCTGCTCCTGTTGTAGCTGACATCAACTTGAAACCAACAACAATGTTAGGCTCATGACCCTTTTCAAAAAAAGCCCATCTCTTTTTTTCCTCTTTTTCTTCTTCCATTGGTACTTGCTTTGCGGCATGGAACGGATCTTGCGGTATTGAGCTGCAAATGAAGAGTTACTCACAAGAGACCAAATCTAAGTGTGCTTGTCACTACTATGCCGGTAAAGGTGAGCTATCCTGAATTTGCCATTGTAATTCCTCTTATACTAACGTTATGGCGATGAACTTGCAACGTGTAAGCTCATTATGTGGGCTCCCACATGCTCGTGATTCCAAACAAAAGAACTTGTTGCATCACTGCTGCTCTTACAGGGCGTTGGCTGGCTTCTGCTAGACAGCCTCCTACATTTGCAATGCATGTTGCTGTCGCGTTTGCTTTGTACAAGCTAATGAAGGGTCACCTTGTCACGCGCTTTGAGGCTCATGTGAACCTCTGTTTGCTGATGAAGACACTTCCACCTCAGCTACTTTGTAGCGCCATCAGCATTATGCTGTTGTGTTGTCTTCTGGTGGATGAAGCATGAGAACTTTGTCTGGGATGCAAAGGCGGTGTCCACTTCATTGGTCAGCTTGTGGACGTTTGGTGATGCATCCAACCCTATGACCACTAGTGTCAACACTATTCTCTCAAGAAGGCACTATTGTTGCGATTGTTGCTTTTTCGCGGCCAAGCTGTGACTAGCAGCCTAATTCCTTGGTCACCACTCCACCCTCCATGAGCTCCCGTAAGACGGCTGCTTGTCTTAGCTCTCTTAAAGTCTAGGTTGTTGCCAATGGCTTCCTTGCTCGCGACTCGCAAAGCAGTGTATGGAGTGAGTTAAACCTTGTGACATCATCACGTGGGTGTTTGCTTCTACCATAAATGTTGCCACATATGCCTATAGGATAACTATAGTTCACACCGATGGAAGTTCTGTCAGTAAAAGCTGATGGTGCAAATTCACCTGCTACTAAATCTGGGATAACTCTTGCTTAAGTTGTGGATGAAGAGATTCAAAACTCGTGCGCTCCTCTTTCAAAGGTAAGAGCGCTAGACACCTATCAATCAACTACTAACGAAAGGCATCATTTTCACGCACATTGTCTTGACGTGCCCTAAACTGAAATGCATCCTCTCTTGAGCGATTTGCCTTTTCAGCTACTCCTTGCTCTCTCCTTGGACCACATTCTTGGTCCATGCACAAGCTTGATGCTAAGAGGTCTTTTAGCTATTGAGAGATCATTTCTGGGCTCTCCATATTGAGGTCGCTCAAAGCTTCCTTAATGACTCCATGTGTGCACGATCGCCAAGTCACGCGCTTACCCGGCGACAATTTAGTGATGACAGTCGTCATCCTTTTCAAGCTTGATCTGTTATTTTTGTATCTTACTAGCAACACAGGTTTGCTGCTCTAATTTCATGTTGAGCATGTCTAGATATCCTTGTGCTCTAATACCATGTTGGGGTTTTGTGGGAGCCTGCAGTGGTTCTACAAAGGAGCAACTTCTATGTGAACGTCATTTCATTCATGAGAAAGAAGACGTACATTACAAAAACCGTCTGTAAATTACTATTGGAATGGTGTAGAACATATGCAACATATGCACTATACAAAGTCCTAGTGCTCACAAGTCAGGAAGTTCATGATCACATTGCAAAGAGATCATTACAATGAGTCTGAAAGATGTATAATAAGAAGAGCATACGTGGAGGACGTATGAAGGCTTCCTTTTCTTTCATGAAAGTGAATAAAATTGGATAAAACTTGATTTCCTTGTTGATAACATATGCTTTTCTAAATAAAAAAAAGTTATTTACGTAGAGTTATGCTATTTTGGGTACTTATACCATCTTGTGATTAGGTGTTTTCTAAACAAGAACTCACTCTCTCCCTCTTGCACGACCTTGTGGTTAGGTCTCTTTCTGTTCCTTCCTCTCTCCCTACTTTTCCCACTATGTAACTCTCTTTCTATCCATCTTTCCATCCATATCTCGAGTTTTCTATAACCTCCACTTCTTCTCTTTATCATTTTTTCTTTATCCCAAAATTTCCACATATTCCTCCCTAACTTACAACCTCTCTTCCTCTCTCCATATCAGATTTATTTCTACTCTCTCCTGCCATTCTCTTTATTTTTATTTTGATCCATATCTTTCTTTTTGTCCCAGTCTATTCCTCTTTCAATCTATGTATTTGTATCCTTTGCTCTCTCCCTCTCTCTCTATCTCTCTCTCTCTCTCTCTCT